>APFE030548858.1:0-23449 GCA_000404065.3 Pinus taeda
CTTGTCCAAAGTTTCAATGAACTCCTGTCTAGAAAGGGGTTTCCTGTAGATTTTTAATTGGTTCCCATTGACAAGCTTGGGAACGACTTCTTCAACAATGGTCCTGATGAGAACTGAACCATTGTCATTGCATTTCTCCACTTTATATGGTCCTATCCATCTTGTCTTCAGCTTCCCTTTGAAATCCTTGTATTTTGAATCATATAGCAGCGCCCAATCTCCTGGCTGAAATTGCTTTTTGTTAAGGTGTCGGTCACGCCATATCTTTCTCTTGAGTTTGACCACTTCTGAGTGGAGGAGGGCCTACATTCTCTGTTCATCCAATCCATTCAGTTGTAGTAATCTTTCCTGTTGTGCATCACTGAGGTCTAGGTCCAGCTGAGCTGCCAACCTCAATGTGTTGTACTCGAATTCTATGGACAACAAAGCCTTCTTCCTGTAGACCAGCTCATAAGGTGTGAAACCTGTTGTAGTTTTCCAAGTGGTATTGTAGGCCGAGGTGGTCTCAACCAAGCGATCTGCCCAATCTGTTATGTTGTTGCTCACTACTTTAGCCAAAATCTTTTCCAAAGTTCTGTTAGTGACTTCCACCTGCCCATTTGCTTATGGATGATAAGGGGTGGAATTCTTGTGCTTAATCTTGTGATGAGCGAGAAGGTATTCAATCAGGTGAGAGGTAAACTAAATTCCTTCATTTTTGACTAATTCCCTTAGGTAGCCAAACCTGTAGAATATATTTTCCCTCAAAAATTCAACCACTTTTTCTTCTATTGTTGCCTCAATTTCCTTTGTCTCTACCCACTTTGTCAGGTAGTCCGTGCACATAATGATGTAAGACTTCTAGTTTGAAGGAGGATTGATAGAACCCACAAAGTCCATGCCCCACTTCTCAAATGGCTCGAAAGTCACTTGAGGTTGGAGGGGCATCTCATCCCTTGGAGTCAGTTTCCCCATCCTCTGACATCGGTCACATTGGCTAATGTATCTTCTGACATCTTGATGAAGAGTGGGTCAATAGTAGCCTGCCTGTAGAATTTTGAAGGCAGTGCTTTTTGCTGCAAAGTGGCCTCCACAAGGCCCATCGTGACAGGTTAGGAGGATGTCAAAAACTTCCTCCTCCCTAACACAATGCCTCAAGATCTGATTTGGGACAAGTTTAAAAAGGTTGCTCCTAATCCAAGTGAATGGGGCACTTTTCCTCACAATTTTGCTCTTCTCTTTTGAGGATAGGTGTTGAGGGAACTATGCTAAAACCAAGTAATTTCCTATATCAGCAAACCAGGGAGAGAGTAATGAAATAGCAAACAGGTGTTCATCTGGCATTTGATCATCTACCATCCCTTCTTCACCTGTAGGCAAATCTAGTCTAGACAGAAAGTCAGCAACAACATTTTCCTTACCTGGCTTGTCAACAACAGTGAAATAAAATTGTTGTAACAAAAGTAACCATCTAATGATACGAGCATTCACATCAGATTTATTCATTAAATACCTAATCGCAGCATGATCAATGTGTACAAATGTTTGATAACTAGTGATATAGTGTCTAAACTTGTTTAGGGAATGGACTATGGCCAGTAACTCTTTCTCGGTTACAGTATAGTTCAATTCTGACTTGGACAGGATTTTTCTAAAAAAGTATATGGCATATGGTAGTTTCTCCTCAACTTGTCCTAAGGTTTCCCCTATGGCTTTGTTCGAGGCATTTGTGTGGATGTGGAAAGGTAGGGCCGAGTTTGGACCTCTCAATATTGGGGCGATTACCAGCTTATCCTTCAACTCATCCAGAGCCTCTTGACAGTTGTTAGTCCATATAAACTCGACATCTTTCCCCAAAAGGCCAAACAATGGCGAGGCTAGCTTACTGAAATATTTAATGAATCTTAGATAATATCCTGCTAAGACTAGAAAACTCTGAACATCTCTTACCTTTTGAGGAGGTGGAACCTTTTGGACGATAGCAATTTTGTTGGGATCCACGTGCAATCCTTGCTGAGAAATTGTATGACCTAGCACGGTCCCTTCAGTCATCAAGAACTCGCATTTTTTAGGACTGAGGGACAGTTTCATCTCAATACACTTGGTCAACACTTTTCCTAGGTTAGCCAATGCTTCTTGGAAGTTGGACCCATAAGGAGTGAAGTCATCCATATAGATTTCAACCGAGTCATGAACTAGCTCAGCAAATATGCTCAGTACTGCTCTCTGGAAAGTGGCAGGAGCATTGCATAGCCCAAAGGGAAGGACCCGATAGGCAAAGGTACCCCATGGACAAGTGAAGGTGGTCTTATCTTGGTCCTTCGGGCTAATTTGGATCTGATTATACCCGCTGAACCCATCTAGGAAAGAGAAGAAATTCTCCCTACCAGTCCATCTAACACTTGATCTATGAAAGGCAAAGGGAAATGGTCCTTCTTAGTGGCTTTGTTAAGTTCTCGGTAATCTACACTTCTCTTTGATCAATTTGTTGTAGATTGGTACATCTTTTATGGCCTGGAGAAGTGGTATTTTCACACACAACTGTTTAAGTTCTGCTAGAAGTTTAGTCTCCTCCGGGTTTGGTTGTGTGGTTACTATTAGTCTCTCAGGAAAGGGTGGAATGGCTTTGGGTTCACTTTCCTATTTCTCTTACTCATCCTCTGGAGGAGGTTAGCGATCTGGGAGGACCTTCAGGATCGTAGGTTGATCTCCTGAATCTCCACAGCGTAGGTAGGGCATGTTGTCTCTCCAGTATATACCTATTGGGCCTGTCTGTTATTGGGGTTCAGGTTCGGTTGAGCAGGCATCTGAGGTTGTCTTGGAGGAGCAGGAGGTAATGGTTGAGGTGGAGCAAGTGGTGGAGGCAAAATAGCAGGAGGAGAGTTGTATTGGGGTCTCCACCCCAGCTGAGGTGCATTCCACTGAGGTTGTGGTTGAACATGAGAGTGAAACAAATGAGCAGTGGGTTGAGTATGGTATTGAGATGGATAAGTCCAAGGAGGAGGTGTGGACTAGGAAGGATGAGAAGGGGGGCCCCAAGAAGGTATATGAGTGGATTGGTTGGGGTGGTAATAGGCTTGGGATGTCCCGTGCATCCCCTGCTGGTAAGATCTGGATCCATGTGGCCTCCTTTGGTTGAGGAAGTAGAGTGGTTCAGTGGCTCCCTCGGCCCCTTTGTACATGGCTTTAAATCCAGGAAAGGTTGGGCATTGGTTCGTAGGATGGTATTCCTCACAAAAAAAACATACCTCTACCGAGTGCAATGGACACTCATTCTTAGGATGCTTCCTTGTGCTTCTGGGAGAAAAGATGGCCAAAGCATTCCCAGCTTCCTCTTTCTTCTGTTGGATTCGGAAAGTATCCAATTGCATGGAAAGGGTCTGTCTCATATCACTTTTAAGGTCTTCCATTTGATTTGTAAACTCATGTTTGGAGAAGGTGGCACTGGCTGAAAGTGGATTCCCCCTACCTCTTTTCCGGGCTGCCCTAGAGTGGTTTCTAAACACAGTGTTTATGTCCTCATAAGGTAGTTGGTATATGTCTCCACCAGCTAGCAAATGGAGGGTATCTAAAAGGTCTTCAGGGACTCCTCGGAGCAAAATCATCTTTAGAGATTCAGGGTCAAGTGTGCACCTGGCCCTTTTATAACTAAGTTGGAACCTCTCTTCATAGCCTTCTAAAGATTCATCACTCCCCATGGTCATCCAAAAGATTTCTCCCTTTGTTTCCTTTGACCTACAGTAGTCCCAGTATTTGTTGGTAAAGGCTTGCTGCATTTGAGCCCAAGTTGTGATACTGTTTCCAGGTAACCCCATGAACCAGCGTAGGGCTGCATCCTTGAGGGTAGAGGGAAAGAGTTTCAACCTTTGCTCATCTTCTGCATAGTCATAAGTTTGACAAAGGACAACAAACTCAAACAAGAAGGTATCAGGGTCTTCAGTGTTCAATCCATGGAAATGAGGCAAGGCTGAGGGACTTATGTTTTTCATTTTCGTCTCCCCATTGGTCTCCCGGATGGGGAAGGCACCCTCTATTCTCTCCTCATTTCCTATGTTGTTTCTACGTTCAGCCATGGTATTAAGAGGAATGTCTTCTTGTTCTTCTTCTGTTATAGGATCTTCATATATCTTAGGAGGTTCACCTATAGGTTCTTCTGGAACACTGCCACCGAAGAAGAGAGAAGGGTGGCTGAGTGATGTGGTGGGGATGTTGGGTAAGAATTTTCCAGTATTGTCTTTGTTCCTACGAGGCATGAAATAAAATGTTTTGGGTTAATTTTTTCTTTTCTTTCTGCTTGTACCTGCAAAACTGAAATAGATTGAACTGCAACTATCTGAAATCTATTTTGTTGAAATGAAATTGAAAAAATGAAATGCTAAGCCACACTTGCAAAATTGAAATTGCAGAATTGAAATGTTAATCTATGCTTGCAAAATTGAAATTTCATAATTGAAATGCTAATCTACGCTTGCAGAATTGAAATTGCGGAATTGAAATGCTAATCTATGAAAGCGGGAAAGTTCTAATCTACTTTTGTAGAAATGAAATTGCAGAATGGAAATGCAACAATCTACTCTGTGCTTTCTGAGATAAACTACTTAGCAGAAGGTTGTAGTAGAAAATAGAAGAAAAGCAGTAATCAAAAATACTCTGACACTTCCCTGGCAACGGCACCAAAAATACGGTGGGCTCCAGTATTGCAGCAATAATTCTGCAACTCTTGGCACTTTCTTCTTTACTTTTATCAACCCGGTAGTTCGTAACAAACTTGGAAGCGACGGTGCTATATGCACAAGTACTAGCTCTTGCCGTGGCTGTCACTTGATCAGCTAGCACAAGTCCAATAGGAGCTTAAGCCAACTTCTATGAGCTCTTAGAAGTAGCTTTTAACTGATGGATGAAAGCTAACTCAAAGGAGGCTAATCTACTTGCAGAAAGGAACTAAGGAGCTGAAAGGAAATGCAAACCCTAGAAAAACCTAGTTTTACTAACTAAACCTACTGATGCAAGAAAAATGAGGAAAGCTACAAAAGGGGATGCCATTGATTCTAAAAAGGTAAAATGCATGTGTCTAAGCTATTTTTGAAGTGAAATCTGAAAAGAAACATCTTTTTTTGTACTTTTGAGCAATCTTGTAGAATTGTTAGGCATGCGTTTTAACTGTTTTGACTATGCAGAGGTGAAAGGAGACGGAGTAGGCACTTGCAAGAGGTTGGGAAGGTGAGAAGAGGGCCTAAGGGGTCCCTAGCACCCTTACAGAGAATTTCACAGTGATCGGATCTCAAGAAATCACTTTTGAGGGCTTCTACAGGAATTCTGCAGGGGTTCTATAGGATGTACTGTAGCTTCTACAGGATGTTCTACAGGATGTTCCGAAAGGAAATTTTGAAGGGCTAATGGTGGAAGAAAGGTGGAGAAGTGGAATTGGAGATTTAATGGGGGTGTGAAGAGGCCTAGGAACTGGTGAATGAGGATGAGGAGTGACTAAGGCGATTGGATTGTTCGAAGACAGAAGAAGTAAGGTTGCACAAGAACGTAGGAATTAGGTCAAAATGAGAAAATGTGGCAAATGAGAGGTAAGAATTCTAGTTAGAGGACGGAGTAGGTTGCATTGAGGGAGTAAGGGTAGGCAAAGAGGTATCACAAGTGCTCTGTACGTTATTTTCCAAACTAACCAAACAAATACTAAGAAAACGAAGGATCTAACTACTTTAACCTAATTTGACCTAAATAATAGAAATCATGATGGACAACAGTTTGTTGGCAAAAAATCATGTAAGTTAACTATGAAAACCAAGCAAGAATGGATCCAAGCATGTAACCACAATTGGTACCAACTTTTGCATCTAAGAATCTACACCAGCAATTGCATGAAGAAGCAAGAACAATGTTTTTATGGCATCAAGGACACCTTGGTCTCAACTCATGGTCCCAAAGAGGGAGATGTGAGATTAGGGGTTGCTTGGTAGCCCTTTTTTGAAGATATTTTCTGTTACCAACCTAATAAATAAACTTAAAACATGAACAATTATTTCTATCAGCAAAAATGAACTAAGTAACCAAGCAAGACTGTAACCTACTAGCAGAACTTATTCTAGGAGTACAACAAAGACATATAACAATACACAGAGGAGTTCCTGTCACTTGTGTTGGGCCCAACCCCAAGAGCTACAGGTTCCTAAGAAGAATCTCAGAACTAAAACCAAATGAAACTGATCTCCATTACTCAGAAAATAACCATGTCATAAAATGTTTATAGCAAAAGCTCCAAGATGAGCAAAAAACAGAGCAGCACTAGAGTGCATAATACAAATGTTCCAAAAGTAACCTACAAAGGTTGGAAGCCTTCCTTCTTATACACTACGAGGTCCTCCAACAACCCTCCTTAACTCAAGTGGCTTGGCTGCTCAAACTGCCAGTAAACAGTCACTTTTCACAAAACTGCTCGACTGCCCTTGGGAATCATTTTTGGTGGCCTGCTGAACTCAGAGCTAAGGGTGGATAATTCGAGGAAGGGGCCATTTAGTGCAGGAGACACCCTTCCTACGAATCCTCACCCTTGTTCCCTCATGTTTGGCTGTCATCTGGCTCATAAATGCTTGGCCTTGGTCCAAAAGTTGTCCAAAAATCTGCAATAACCACGTCTTAGCCTTCTTGGTAAAGTGACTATCTTCATTCGTTCAATTAACATAAATATATTCAAAAACATGCATGAACTATGAAAAATGGTGGATTGATGAAGAATAATTAGGCGAAATGAGCCCAATAAGTTACCCAATTTTGGGGCTCATCAATGAGCACTCAGGACGTTGAGATCATTCCTGCTACTCCTACTTCAAAAATTGTTTTGAGAATTGAGGAAATACCTCTGCTAGATGTATTTTATAGTCCTACCCACAAAGTTGTAGTCAAGAGACAAAGTAAGAAAGGAAAGCTAGATGTTATATCTGTTACGACTCCGGAAAATGAACCAATGGACATCATATGGAAAGACTTGCCCATCGACCCATTTGAGAATCTCACAAAATTGTCGCAATTCGCGAGAGCTTATGCCAAAAAAAATATTGAAAAAATGGAATAGATCCAAATTCTTCTCAAAGAAAAGGAACAAAGAATTTAGAACAACAATTAGCTCAAGAAAAATCCAATCAGCAAGCAGAATTACAAGTAGCCCAACTCCAAAAGGAATTCGAACATATGAGAATACAACATCAAGCCAACCTAGCAGAAAGAGATGCGTGGATACAAGCTATGACAGATAAGTTTAAGGATAATCTGCAAATCGACGAATTCATCAAGGAAGCACTCAGACTTAATTCCCTACTAATGCAGCAGAAGGAAGTACTTTTCCGGAAAATCTCATAGATAAGTCCTTATTGTGACACCCATGATAAGTTAACGAACCAAGTTATTGATATGAGGCTTGAGTATGACGAAATCCATAAAATTATTTCTAACTTTATCACCTGGCAAGAATCATAGGATGGGAGAAAGGCTGACCTACCAAAGCTGGAAGAATCTCATAAAGACATTCTCTTCACGAATTGAGATTCTTGGCTGAAACAAGTAGAAAGGGAAACAACTATAGCAACAACAACAATAAACAACATAATAGAAGCCATCAATGAAAATCTTCGTGGTGCCAACCTTGTTATGGAATGTCAAATAGTTAGAGTAACAGTGGATACAAGCAACATAGGAAAAGGAGGAGGCAATCAAATAGATAAACAGGTTGAATTGGGAAGCATATTGGTAGTTTTTAGTGAAACCACACAGCTAGTGGATGACCTTGATGTGTTTAACAACCTCTACATAAAAGATCGTGTTAGCCCTAACAATTGCCATATTTGTTGGGAAGTTAAAATCTACAATCAGCCAACCACCTCAGCTCAAGCCCATGACTCATATTTGCGACCTTAGAGATCATGTTCAAAGGAGTTAGTCATTTAATTTAGTTTTTACTTTAGTTTTTATTTTAGTTTTATTTTGGAATATTCTGAGGAAGGTTGTTTGAAACCTCCTCAGCTATTTTTGTAATAATCTACCTTAAGACATAGCTTAGTATTTAAACCCCTCTCATGCATTTAGAGAGGGGTCCAATTTTTTCAATCAAAAACACTTTTCAAAACATTGCACTTCTATAATTTTGAGGAGGTTTTGATGAAATGAATGGAACGAGATCTTTTTTCTTTTAAATATCTAGCATGGTCTACTGAAATGCACTTTTGTACTCTTAGAACATGTTGGATTGATTGAAATTGGGTCAATATTGTTGAAGCACATGAGCAAGACTTGTCATATATGGTGCTTGTATCTTATGATCATGTTTTATTTATGTATTAAGAAATACTTCTTCTTTCAATTGTTGTATGTATGAAAGTCTGAATTTTAGTTTAGCATTATTGCACTTTTGTATGATGTTAGCTCTGATTCTATTTTGAATACATGAACGATTTTATATGCGAAATATTTTTCTCAATCATTGTCTAACTATTTATCCAAAACGATTACTATCAAACGATTTAATTTCTTGTTGCAGTTGAATGATCTTTATTACCAATTGTTGTATGACATCATTGTAGATCGCATATTGTATTTAATTCCCAGGTATATTTATAGTTAAATAATGTTAAATTAGGATATATATGCATGTGTTTAGTAGTTAGATTATATTACACTTAGCTCAATCATTTTTCCCATTACATCATCTATCACCCCACCAACATTATCAAAATCTTTTCTAGGAAACTGGTCCCATTATCCCCAATCGGAGCCACTACAAAAAATGAAAAAGGAGCTACTTTCAAGGTTTGGACCAAGTGGTTTTCCCCCATGTTCTCAGAATGATTTTCAAGGTTTCAACACCTGCGCAAATTTGAAGGAACTCCCACATTCTCCCTCGCATCCTACATCAATATATCAGCTTCCCTGCTTCTTTTGCCCCCTTCTCTGGATGGTTCTACTTGAGTGGATGTATCCACTCTCTACTCCTCTATTTGTGGTCGATCTAGAACTTCTTGAGGCTCCTTCTGTTAGGGCCTCAATCTATCTTAGGATGAGAAAGGTAGGATCTAGGGTAACATCAAACCAAGCTTAACCTGGTAGCTAGCCCTACCAAGTCGGGAGAGGGATCTCTCCTGTCAATATCAGCAAAGATGATCAATAAGGCTTGAGATGACTTCTTTGAAGACTGATTTTAGGCTAGGTATTTGTGCAAAAGAGTTTGATTAATTTTGATGATGTTTTGTTGGCTCAAATGGAAAGGAAAATTTTGGGTCTGGGGAATGAGGCTTAGTTTTCCAGAGATCTCAATGGGGCAAGGTAGGCAAATGATTTGATACTTCAAATTGAATGAAATGAAGAGCTTTAGACAGATGAGGAGTTGAAGAGGGTAATAAAACCTCAGGGATCCTCTTCAAACAGCTAAAAACATAAATAACTAAGAAAACCCTAGGTAGAGCACTGCAATTTCAATGGATTCTACCTTTATCCTTGTTTGTTTTAGTTAAGATGAAACAAGAGAGAGAATGGAATACATAAAACACATGTAAACTTACATTTATAGAAGGAAACACAATATCAAAGCAAAATTCCACATGAATTCCATAGAGTGCTGCAAACTCTGGTCTATTCCTTAGCCAAAACTACTGAAAAATGTATACAATGAAGCTCCAAACTTTCTCAAAAGTCCAACCTTTGCTAATGATTGAAAAATCACAAGATATAGGCAAAAAACAACTCATCCTAGCCTCTAGGGGTCGAGCTCATGATTTTAGGAGCTATTCCAACAAATTCTAAACTGAAAACTAAAAATTAGGCAGTGGAACAGCTTGCCTCTAAAAACTAGGGAACTCATTCATTCAGTTGCAAACTACCTTTCCATAGATGAATCTACCTTTATGAGTGAGAATTTAGCATAATTACATCAAAATCCATCATTTCATATTAAATTACATCATGATTTTGACAATTAGAAGGAGAAAATTCAAACTATCAAGAAACTAGATGAAAAACAGAGCATTTTTGGTCAAACTGAGCAAAATTTTCCCAATGTGTCACGCTGATTTCCCTATGCGTAGTGAATTTTTGTAGCTGCTTTTGGAGGCCTTACCATTGTCCAAATTTTCTCCAGGTGGGTTTATTGGAAATTTCTTCCTATCTACTTTCTAGAACAAGTGGAAATTTTGAATTTGGCCTCCATTTACCCCGCCAAAATTGAGTTCTCCCAACACTACTTCCTGTGTGTCCAAAAAGGGGCAGGAAGGTCATTTATGGGGTGCTTTTAACCTTTTTGGGGGCTCAAATCCTGCCAAAATTTCTTGGCCATTTGTGAGCATGAATATTTTTTCATGAAAAATCCAAAAATGCTGAGTTTTCATCAAAAGGAGACCCCCATCAAAAGCAAGTGCCAGGTCGCGTGGCACATTGGGCAAAAAAGGTTGTGTTTTGGCCCAAAAATTCCAAAATTGAAAAAAGCGTCCCAAATTTTTTGAAATTTGGGCTAAGTTTTCTCCATCAAGTGCTATGTTGGGCCAAGGAAGCCTCAGCCAAGATCTGAAGTCTATCTTGCTCTTTTCGCTTCCTCGATGCCTGCTTCAACTTGATCTTCAAAACCTTGATTCTTTCTTTGCACACCTTGTATCTCGCCAAGTAATGATGGGCCATGTGCCTCAACATAGTTTCTCATTATTGGCCTTCTCTAGCATCTTTTCCCAAGTGCAAGTTTTATTCTCTCAAGCCAAGATTCCTAGTCATGTTCAATCTTTTTCTCATACCCATGATCACTATCTCTTTCCATTGTTTTCCTTTGGTTTTGAAAAATGTGGTTGTATATGAATGGTTTTGTGGATAACAGTGTGAAAATATGGTGGAGGAATGAAATGGGTAGAGTGTATGGAAGAGAGTGTAAAAATGTATGTGTGAACAGAGTTTAGGGATGGGAGTAAGAGTTTTAGGGATGTGAGTAGGGTTTAGGGATATGGATAGGGTTTGGGGAGTGTAGCATTTGGGAAATTATATGTGGAGAATTGGATTAAGGGGAAAATGTATGAGGGGAGTGGGATTAAGGGGATAGGGTATACAACCATTAGTGCAATGAATAAAACTAGGGTTTCACCCTAGAAGCTAGAGTTTTATGGATTTGGGGATAGGGGAGTAGGATGAGTGGAAATGAGAGGGGAAATGGGAAATGAAATTAGTGAAATGTAGTGAAGGGGATGTGAAAGTGGTAGAGGGGAATAAGACAGCAAAAAATGGCAATTTTGCAAACCCTAGGTAGATTTTCAATGAAACTGTGCAAGGAGCTAGGATTTTAATATTTCCCTATTAAATCACCAAGAGGACAGATACAAACTCATGCATTGAGCATATTGGAGTGTGAACTTACTTGGGAAATGAGGAATTTACAATTTTGGGAGCTTTAGTGGAAGATTTGAATGGATTTCAGGCTTTGTAGCCCAATGCGCCGCGCTGCCCCAATGCATAGCACCAGTTATAAAATTACACTGTAAATCACTGCCCAATGCGTAGCGCCGGCTCAATGCGTAGTGCATTTTTGCAGGAGAAGTTTGGAGGCCTTCCTGGTGTCCGAATTGGGCATGGGATAGCTCGTTGGAAAGCTTATTGAGTTCATTTGCCTTTTCAAAAATCAAATCTCCCAAGACTGGTCAAATGTGCAAAATGAGGCTGCCTCAAGGCAGAGTGTTGTTGCAGTCAACATTTGAAGGTCTTTCTCAACTCCAAATTGAGCTCAAGATAGCTCATTAGAAAGCTCTTTGTGCCTAGTTATCATTTGACTCATCATGTAAGTCATTAGTCCAACCGAGCTAGGAGAAATATTGATTTTCCCAAGGTCACTTCTGAGGCGCATCAATTCTCTTGAGGCAACTGTATTTTTGACATTTCTCTAAAACCATGACACCTGTGTGAAAAGTGAGGGAATGTTTTCTTCCTTGGCCTATTATGGACAAAAACCTCTTTCAGTGTTCCCAAATTCATCTTTTCTTTCTCAAAAACATCATTGGAGTAAAACCTATCCCGATGTGTGGAACAAGGGATTTGTTGAAATGAAGTGAAATGAAGGGGATAAGGGGCTTCTAAATTCTTGAGAAAATTTTTGGAAATAAGGAGAGATGTTAGGAAGTAGGGGAAAGTGGAATTTCAAAGATTGAGTGAGGAGAAGGGGTCCAAAAGGGAAAAACACAGGCCTAGCCTAGAAAATTGTCAAGTTGTACCAAGAAACTAGGGTTTGTGCGAAAATGATGAATTTGAGGGATATCAGTGATGGGAAGTGTTTAATAAGGTACATTAAGGATAGGGGAAGGTGTATGAACATCAAGATACAAGTTTTACTGATGATTTGACCATCCAAGAGAAATTACCTTCAAAACCCTAGGAGAGGGAAATGATCCTTACCTAGGCATAACTGAAGCATGAACAAGGTGTAAAATGATCTGTT
The DNA here is from genome assembly GCA_000404065.3 of Pinus taeda. Taxonomy (NCBI): domain Eukaryota; kingdom Viridiplantae; phylum Streptophyta; class Pinopsida; order Pinales; family Pinaceae; genus Pinus; species Pinus taeda. Next base: position 12,437 of record APFE030548858.1, read on the forward strand.
GGAACCTGAAATGATGATGACAACCCTCTAATGATGGTACACTCAGCTGAATGGTGACATGGACGGAAATTTGAACAACTTTGAAGGGAGTGAAAACAAACCCTAGACCTAATAGCTAGTGACCAGATTTTGCTTGAAGACTCACTGAAATGAAAAAATTTGACCTTGACACCTTAAAATCACTTTGTAAGAGCATGTTTGATCACTGGAGGAAGGCTGCAAAGACTGACACTAACACCTTCTTTGGAGATAAAAGTTCCTCTTCTAGTCACAATATCCTATGCAAGAGGTCACTAACATTGTGACTCTGCACTTTATCTGCCTTATTGCTTAATATAGCCAATCTTCCACATCCAACTTGTACAGGTTCTTCACTTGAACATTGATCTACTTCACCTATCTAGTGGATATGTGTCTTAGGAATGATTTCCCTTTGCTAAAGATCCCACCATAACCGCATTCTTCCAAAACTGCAACAGAGATGAGATTCTTCTTTGGGCCTAGAACAAACATGACATCTTTGAGGTCAAGAGGGGATACTGACTCCCTTTGAAAGGTTACTATACCAATCACGCCAGCATTGTATATTCTGCCATCCCCCAGCTCAATATTCATCTAAATATGGTTCTCCTCTAGGTAACTGAAAAACTCTCTACACCCTGTCATGTGGAACAAGGCACTGGAATCTAAGTACCACACACTCCCCAACATAGTGTTGGCCATGCATGTGATAAGGGTGAAGTCTAGCTCAAACTGTGAAGCCAATGCCTCACCTGTTGCTCCTCCTAAGTTCTTATTACTAGACTTTTTGTGTGGACATTTTATATCATAGTGCCTAAATTCATGACAACTGAAGCATTTAATTTTGGACAAGTCTTTATTCTTGTACCCTTTGTTGGATTCTAGTTTGGTTTGATTTTAGACTTCTTCCCTTTTCCCTTATTTCCCTTCCCAACCAATGAAAAAATTTCTCCATCCTCTGCTTTGGATGAATTTCATCCTAGTTATTGCTCCTGAACTCTGATGGGTTGTATGCTGATGTCTTCTATGGGCAGATCTGAAACAAGCTCTTCTCTTTCAACAATTTCAGCCATATGGAAATCTTCGGCCTACTGATCTTGACAAGTATCCTCTAAGATTTCTATGTGCTGTTGAAACGGATTTTCATATAGAACTTCCATGATCTCATCATCCATAAAATTATCATCTTCATAATATTTCTCAAGGCTTTCAATAAAACTATAAGCATGCTTGCAACAGTCTTGAACTAGATTTAATGATGGATAAGAGTCCTTATATCGTTCAATGAACATAGCATGAAAATATTTTAAACAGTAAATACAAACAGGTGGCAAACTTTCATACCATGATTGGGCTTTCCCTTCCATAGTGGCCAAAAATATCTTCATCAAGCAATCTTCCGGAAAATCCACCTTCAACTTGCGAATATGCATGTGAAATCTAACTAGATGTAGAGCAGCGTCCTTCTTACCATCATCATTAAATATAGGCAGATTCCTTGACCAATCTACCTTCGGAATTTTATTTGGAAAACCGGGGATGTGATCTCAGCTCAAGGGAGCATATCTTCTTGCAATCTGGTCCATCTTGAAAAGCTCAAAGCTACTGATCTCTCTACAGTGAAGTCACCATGAAGCACTGATCGCTGGATTCTTCAGTGAAGGAGTCGCTAGTGAATGATTTCAGCCTTGTCAGTGTCTGATCGTTGTCCACTATCAACAATCAGATCTGAACTTGATACATGTACTAGGGTAAAATGCAAATGAAGTGTTGTATTCACAAGCTCACGGAGATCGACTGAAGCAGCGTTTATCTACTTGCGCTGATGTAAAACAAGAGCGTGTTCGAAGGCTACCTGGCGTATCTTCAGACTCCATCTAAGACTTATGAAACACACACGTCAATGAGCAAATGATAAGTTTGTTCTCCCCAGTGTAGTTGCCAATATGTTAGCGCTTGGAATTCACCTAGGCTGAGATAGACAAACTCTCAAGGCTACATCAAACCATTTCACCTCGTAGCTAGCCCTACGAGGTATGAGAAGGCTCTCTCGGGTTAGATTCGATAGATCTTTCAATATGATGAGCTGACCCAATTAGGAATAAATATTTTAGGCTAGTAAATTGATAAGGGGGGTTGATTTAATTTTTTTTTTGGTTTTTTGGTGGCAATTGGAGGGAGTGCAATTCAGGGTGCGGGGATTGAGCACAGTTTTTGCAGGGGGATCTTTGGGCCAAGGTAGGAGTAAGCGCTGATGCTTTAATCTGAGATGGATGATCAGGGATGATAGAGAAGGAGCTAAAGAGGGCAAACAATCATTTGAATCCTCTCTAGATAGCAGAAAACATAAATTTTGAACAAACTAAAAAGCTGAGCATGTCAAAGCATGTATTCAAACTTTACCACTTCATCTGTCCAAATAGAAGCAAAAGAGAGATGTAGAATACATAAACAAACTTACAAGAACTTGTAGAGAACACACCATCAACACTACAATCCACAAGAATCCACAAGGATGTCTGCAAAACCCTGGCCTTCTTCCTCTTGAAATTGCAAAGATAGATGTACGATATACAATGAAAACTTTCTCCCTCAAGAGTTCAACCTTCCAACCCCTCAAAATGACTAAGAGAACACATAATATAGGAAAGCTAACCTCTTCCCTTGCCTCTAGGGGTCGAGCTCATCCTTCTAGGAGCAGTTTGAACTAATTCCAAACTAAGCACTAGATAATAGGCAGCTCAACAACTTGCCTCTATTACTTAGCTAACTGATTCATGCATTAATTATTCACTTTTTACATCAATGAAGCTTTTAGAAGAGTAAAGAGAGGTAAAATCTATCAAAGTGCCATGAAAATATTACATTTATCCATCATCTACAAGTAAAAATAATCAACCATAGTCAAAACAGTGTTTTTTGACCAAAAAAGTCAATTTTGGCAAAGTTAGCTCTCACATCCGCGCCCCCTGGCTCTCACGTCCGCGCACCTTTGCAGCAACGTTTGAGTGGGTTCCACTGGTCCAAATCAGGTTCAAGATGGCTCATTGGAAAGATTTGTCTGTGTACTTTCCATCCCAAGTGGAATATCGGAATTTGGAGTTGTTTTGCCCCCTCACAAACCATTTCTCCCAAGGTCACTTTCTGCAACTCAAAAAGTGGGCAGAAAGTCATTTTTTTGATGTATTTTGAGCTTTTGGAGGCTCAAATCTCAAAATCAAACTTCTCCCAAGTATTGGTAATTTTTCTCTTGGAATGCCCTTTCCAAAAATGCCAAGTTTGCAAAATTCCGAGCAGTCCTCCAAAATGTCGCACCCGCGACGAGACACGACACGGGAAAAACCTGTAATTTGGCACAAAAAATTCACAAATGACAAAATTTTCTCCAAATTTCTTGAAATTTGGGCTGGGAGTCCCCAATCAAGTACCATGCTCAGCCAAAGAGGCTTTGGCCAAAATTTGGAGTGGATCGGGCGTTTTCTTTCGTTTTTGTGTTTTGGCCAACCTTCCTTGGAGCACCTTCGTTCTCGCCGATAATTTTGACATTTCTCTCAAACCATGACACCTGTGTAAAACGTGAAGGAGGTTTTTCTTCCTTGGCATGTTTTGGACAAAAACCTCTCTCAGTTTTCCAAAATTCATCCCTGACTGCTCTGAAACATCATTTGAGTGAAACTTGCCCTGATGTGTGAAACAAGGAATTTGGTCGAAATGAAGCGAAATGAAGGGGATAGGGGGCCTCTAAATTCTTGGGGAAATTTTTGGGAGTGGGGAGGGATGTTAGGAAGCAGGGGAAAGTGGAATCTCAGAGATTGAGTGAGGGGAAGGGGTCCAAAAGGGCAAATCACAGGCCAAACCTAGAAAATTGCCAGGTTGTAGCTAGAAACTAGGGTTTGTGCAAAAATGAGGATTTTGGGGAATCTGAGTGTTGGGAAGTATATGATATGGTACTTTAAGGATAGGGGAAGGTGTATGAACATCAGGAAACAAGTTTTCCCATTGATTTGACCATCCAAGAGAAATTGGCTTCAAAACCCTAGGAGAGGGAAATGAACTTGCAAGGCACAACTGAAGCATGAACAAGGTGTGAAATGACCCAATGGAACTTGACATGATAATGAAAACCATATGAATGATGATAGACTCAGCTAAATGATGACATAGACTGCCATTTGGACAACTTTAGAAGGAGTGAAAGAAAACCCTAGACCTAATGCCTAGTGACCAAATTTTGCTTGAAGACTCACTGAAATGACAAAATTTGACCTTGACACTTCAAAATCACTTTGTAAGAGCACATTTGATCACTGGAGGAAGGCTGTAAAGACTGACACTAACAGATTGTATGGAGACAAATTGAATTGCTTGGTAAAGTCAACTGTAAATATTGAAACTGAATTCAGACCGCTGGGTACACTACTACACTAAAAGGGAAGAGGGCGCACATATATTTGGTGCTTTGATTAGTTGAAACATGTAGCTTTGTGCATTCGAATGATATTGGTGTTGTTTGCCATGTTCACTTGAGGTTGAAAGGCATAAGTTCATTTTCTTGATTGAATCCAATCATATCTAAACTAATGATTTTAAATGGAAGGCTTCAAAACTTATGAATTTGCATGCTGATGAATATTGCATTTCACAATTCCCTTATATGATGGAGTTTTTTATTAAAGGAAAAACTTAGATGCATACATATATGCATTATTATTGAAGATCCTGGGTATTGCAGGCCCTGCCTGCGTCAATTTTGGTATCAGAGCCTAGAATGGCTCTCGAAAAGGGATTCAATTTTTTTTTTATTTAGTTAATTGCATGTGGTGAATGAATGTCGAATTGTGAAACTGAGGAAGATGGCAGCGGAGGTATGCAAGTGCAATTGAGGAATGAAGCGAGATCAACAGGATCTTGAAAGGTGAGATTGTGTAGTTGATATTTAACTCTGGTTTGAAGACTATTTGTAGAATTTGGTTGCAGGCATAGTGGAGAAATCTCAGCAGGAAGAAGCAGATCACAGCTGAAGTGCAGTGATGAAGGAGTTCAGCAAAGGATTCTAGATGAGTGTGGCAGAACCTGAAGATTCAACAGAGGTTGAATGAAAAGGACAAGTATGTTCTTGAAAGTTGCAGATGAGAGAAGCCTGAAGGAGCAGAAGCGAATGCTCGAAAGGTTCCAGCAGAGGATCGGGTGATTACCAAAGGACCAGATCCGAAGGAAGGGATTGGTGAGGTAAGTGGCAGCTGAAGAGTTTACTGTTGCAGAGGCTTGATGCAACTCATGGGTGAGGAACTCATGGCGAAGGAGATGACTACTGAAAGTCATAAAGAAGAGAGAAGAGGTTTAGAGGAATGCCACAGAGTTGAGATGACTACAGAAGTTCGAGAAAGAGAGATTGCAGTAATAAAGGTACAATTGCAGGTACTAGAGGAATGGCTGCAAGAGCAGGAAAACCAGAATAGAGGATGGATCTTTCCACTAAAGAGAAAGAAAGTGAAGTGGCAGAAGCTACAACAGAAAAGAGATCGACAGATAAACATGCAGTTAATGGAAGAGCTGCAGAAGCTCGAGCAGATGATGAATGTACAATTGAAGTGTATGCAACTCAGAGCAGCTGAGTTGGAAGAGGAGGTTTCCATTGATCAAATAGAGGAAGAGATCATTGACAATTTCTTGAATTACTGGGCAGATCCAGATCAATTGGATAATGTGAATTCTTGTGTTTTTATAGCTGACAGTTGTGATGTGATTATAGGTTTTGTTGAAGAGGAAGTTCATATGAATAAAGAAGATGATCAGCTGGAAGAGCTGGTATATGAACCGACGATTAAAGATGTTGAGACTTGTAGTTTTCAAACTGACAAGTTGTGTATGAATGCAGGGACTGTAAGTGATGGTGATGTTATGCTTCAGCAATGTCACAGAGAAATTGCATTGCTAGAATATTTGTTGAAAAATACGGAGTATGACAAGGAGATGGCAGAAGAAAGAGTTCAGTACAGTGAACGAGTGCAGAAAGATATTATGGAAGCAGATGATGTGGGAGAAAGTTGACAGTCTTGAGAATCCTTCAGAGGATTCCTTGGGAAAAGAGAATCAGCATACTGATGTGCTGATAGTGGAGGAGAATTCAGAACAACATACTGAAGTGCTGGCAAAGGAGGACAAGGCACTGATGTCTTCTGATTTTTATTCTAACAAGTATTTTGTGAATGCAGGTATTGTTGTAGAACATTTGACTCAATGGAGCAGTCAAATGAAGGAAGAAGAAGTTTTATGTTCCAGAAGACAAGAGGGCATGGATGATCGGGTGGCAGTAAGAACAGAAACAAGCAAAGAAACAAGAAGTCAACAAGTGACAGTACAGATAGAGAAAGTAAAAACTGAGCAAGCCATCTTAGCTCAGCAGGCAACAAGAAATCAACAACCGAGAGATTTATTAGACCAAGAGATTGAAATTATTAGAAGACTGATGACGAAAGAATCCTGGAAGAGACCAGCAGTAGCAAGACAAGAGAGAAGCAACAAAAGAAAGACTGTAGCAGACTTGGGAGGCAGAACAAGTGGAGCATTACAACACAAAATATGGAAACCTGGAGGACAAAAACAGTTAACAACAACAGTAAAGCAATTGACAAGCAAAGAAAAATTACAAAATAAAATTTGGGATCAAGGAGAAAATATCCAGACTTATGACCAGGTGGTCATGAATTTTCTTACATGGGGAGTCTGATGCAGGAGCATCATCTCCAAAAAACACCTTGTATTTTACCTAAGCTAGGGGGTTTCATGTTTTGAAGAAATATTAAAATTTCATGTAAATATTAATATTGTTTTGAGTGATTCATTAATTATTTGTGAGAAATTGTAAATGTGAGAGAAATTAGTTTCTAGATTATTTAGAATTAATGAGGGAGCCTAAGTTGGAATTAGTTTCTAAGCTTTAGGGATGAGAATCTATCTTTTAGGGATGTTGAGAGATTTAGGGGTTTGTTGAGGAATTGAAGGGATAAAGCATTAAATTAGATTATTTTTAAAATTGTATAAATAGGATTGAGAATAGTGAGAGGGGTAGAGATCTGGTTTGGAACAAACAAGGCTGTAAGCCTTCAGAAATTGTAAGGGTCATCAATTTGGAATATCAAGCCAAACAAAGTTTGTAAGTAATCTTGTTTTGGTTTCAGATTATATATATACATTTGGTGATTAGTTGTGAAAGTTATAGTTATTTCTGGTTAACTGTATATATGTGATTGAGGTATCGATTGTTGGGAAGGTTGACCAAAGGAAACCTGTAGTAAAAGCAAGATCGATTTATGTGTCCAAGCTAAAAGGATTGTTATTAATATAACAATTATGTTGAAAATAATACTGAGAGGGGGGGTGAATCAGTATTATCTAGTCCTTTTAACAATTCTTCCTTATTTATACTTTGAATTATTTTTGCATATCAGTACCATAAAACAATGAGCATGGACAAGAAAAACAGACAGTCACATCAAAGAACACCAGATATAAGGTGGAAACCCAATGTGGGTGAAAACCACCTGCTGCAATATGTCTCTATCTTCTTTCAAATTAGAAACTCCTTCTACAATGGTCTTGTACTGGTGCAGTCCTTTACCAGTACGCAGGCTGCAACCTGCAGAGAGCTACAACTCTCTCTCGTTTTCCAGTCTCTCCTGGAAGGGAGCTACAACCCCCTACTTCTTTTCTTTCAAGGACCACTTTTCATAAATTTTCAAACTGGATCCATAAATATCAAATGATCATCAAGTACAGTAAGTCACCCAGATAACCAGATCCACAATAACAGAAAACTAAACCCAGAACACCTTCTGTGGCGTCTCCTGTGGTGCCTCTTGCGGCGTCTCCTGCGGCGCCTCCTGCAACGTCTCCTGCGGTGCCTCCTGCGGTGCCTCCTGTGGCGTCACCTGCGGCGCCTCTTGTGGCGTCTCCTGCAGTGTCTCCTGCGGCGCCTTCTGTGGCGTCTTCTGTGGCGCCTTCTGCGACGTCTCCTGTGGCGCCTTCTGTGGCGTCTCCTGCGGCGCCTTCTGTGGTGTCTCCTGTGGCGCCTTCTGCGGTGTCTCCTGTCGCGCCTTCTGTGGCGTCTCCTGTGGCGCCTTCTGTGGCGTCTCCTATGGCACCTCCTGTGGCGTCTCCTGCGGTGCCTCCTGTGGCGTCTCCTGCGGCATCTCCTGAGGCACCTTCTGTGGCGTCTCCTGTGGCGCCTTCTGCGGTGTCTCCTGCGGCGCCTCCTGTGGCGTCTCCTGCGGCGCCTCCTGTGGCATCTCCTGTGGCACCTCCTGTGGCATCTCCTGCGGCGCCTTCTGTGACGTCTCCTGCGTCGCCTTCTGTGGCGTCTCCTGCGGCACCTCCGCACTTCCACAGCTGCAGTGCTCGAGAGATCACCCTTCACAGATTCTCTTTCCACTTCACTTTCATATAGATCGAGCTTTTGAAACAATAACCCAATATTTCAGCTCTTAAGATATTCAACCCAAAAGCATACACAAGCCAAATGATCTCCTTTGCTTTATATAGGCAAGCTCTTCCTCAAATCATGGACCAATACCACGGGCCAAAACCATAACAAACCAATACCATCAACTCAATACTAGGGATCAACACGTCTGTCGAGATGCCATGGTCCAAAAACCATAGGTTCAAATTCCAAGGACTAACTACCATGGACCAAAGGTAAGTTTTCCCACATGAAATTAACTTTTCTCTGCATAAAATTCCGTGAACTTTTCTCTGCATGAAATAAAATTTTATAAACGTTTCTCTACATAAAATTCCGTGAACTTTTCTCCTGTTCTTAATTTTCATCATATTGAGAGCCTTGCCATGGGTGTTGCCATCAAGTACAACATCTGTAACATAAAACCATACCAGAAACATAATGCCAACAATCTCCCCCTTTGGACTTGATGGCAACCTCAAAAACTTCAGCGACATTCTCCCCCTTTGACATCAAGGGCAAAGGGTTATGCTCCCCCTAAGAACATGCTCCCCATGAATATGAACCAGATCTACAAAGAAGAACCATAATCCATTAGACACCATTAATGACCAAGAAAGAGATAGAGACATAGTGCAGCTATAGTCAGACCAGCTCCCATGATCTCCTTTTGTACATCCTCCATAATGCCAACAATGTATTATATGCTCCCCTTGAACCTGTGCCGCAACCCAGCACATGTACGCATATACCCCAGATGAATCATGTGTACAACCAACAATCAAAAGAGTCTCAACAATAAGATGATGCATCAACAACCCCCAGCTTTTTCCTGAGGTATTCAAAAGTCTCCCTGGGCAATGGTTTGGTGAGAATATCAGCAACTTGTTCCTTAGAAGGAACATACTCGAACTTGACCTTTTGTTCAAGCACTTGTTCCCGGAGAAAATGATACTTGATTGGTATGTGCTTGGTTTTTGAATGCATGACAGGATTCTTTGAGATGCTGATTGCACTTGTGTTATCGCATAAGATGGAGATAGGTGGTTTACAAGTGATTTGAAAGTCCTGCAAGGTATGCATCATCCAAAGGAGTTGAGTGCAGCAAGATGCAGCAACAACATATTCCGCTTCCGCTGTAGACAAGGCAATTGAACTCTGTTTTTTGCTGAACCAAGATACTAATCTGGAACCCATAAAGAACACACCACCACTTGTGCTCTTCCTGTCATCCATGCTTCCGGCCCAATCTGCATCTGTATAAGCATGAAGTGTGAGATCTGTATCTCTAGGATACCATAAGCCATAATTTTTTGTCCCTTGAAGATATTTGAAAATTCTCTTTACTGCCTGAAGATGAGTCTCCTTTGGATTTGCCTGAAATCTACCAACTATTCCTACTGCATGCATGATGTCCGGTCGGGTACCTATCAAATAAAGTAGACTTCCGATCATAGATTTGTAGGTTGGTTGATGTACTGCTGCAGATTTATCATTTGCACTGAGGCTACATCCTGTGACCATGGGTGTACATACTGGTTTTGCATCTTCCATGCCATATTTCTTCAAGATCTGTTTAAGACACTTGGTTTGAGATAAAAAGATCCTTCCTTCCTTTTGTTGGATTTGCAAACCAAGGAAATATGTCAGTTCTCCCAGCAAGGACATTTCAAATTCTTTCTACATGACCAAGGCAAAGCTTTGACTCATCTCTTCTTCATTGCTGCCAAAAATAATGTCTTTTTTTTTTACGTTAAGACTAACCTAAGTACCCACGAGGGATTTGAACCGGTGACCTATCTCAAGGAGTGCCTTAACAAGGCACCCATTCACTATCAATCCAAAGCCTCGTGGGCGCTACCAAAAATAATGTCATCCACATACACAACAAGTATTAGAAATTTGTCATTTTCAACTTTTATATAAAGATTGCTATCTGCTGATCCTTTTGAAAAACCTTGTTGATGAAGATATTTATCCAAACGATAGTACCAAGCCCTTGGAGCTTGTTTGAGCCCAGAGAGAGCCTTTTTTCAATCTGCATACAAGATTTGGATCATTTCCAAGAATGAACCCATCTGGCTGTTCAATGTATACTTCTTCTTCCAAGTCTCCATTCAGAAAGGCTGATTTCACATCCATTTGAAATACTTTGAAGTTTTGAAAAATTGAGAGAGCAAGGAACATTCGGATGGCCTCAAGTCTTGCAACAGGAGCAAAGGTTTCTTCAAAGTCTATTCCTTCTTGCTGCGCATACCCTTTACAAACAAGTCTGGCCTTGTTTCTAATTACTTCTCCATTTTCATTCAATTTATTTTGGAAGACCCATTTTGTTCCGATAACATTCTTATCCTTTGGTCTAGGAACCAGTTCCCAAGTGTTGTTCCTTTCGATTTGCTCAAGTTCTTCATCCATTGCTTTTATCCAACATTCATCTTTGCATGCCTATTTCAAATTTTGTGGTTCAGTAAAGGAGAGTAATGCCAAATAGCTTGAGGCTTCTGCAACTGTTCTTCTTGTTTGTACACCTG
>APFE030548862.1:0-19010 GCA_000404065.3 Pinus taeda
GTTGGAATATTTTGACGTAATATTGATGAACTAAATTCTCTCTCTCATAAAGAAAGATTGGATGGGTTTTCCCCTTGTGGGTTTTTCCTTGGTTATGAGCCTAATTTCCGATGTCTCTTGTCTCTTGATTACTATTTACTGTGATCTCTATTTGTCTATTATAGAATGTGAATTGAGCAAAGTTGTTTGGCAGAAATCACATAAGAGAAATTTTTGGCCGGCATGTTTCAAACCAACAAGTGTGGTTCATCATCAGGACCACTTGATGACTGTAATACTATAAGAATATAGATTCTATCATTAGAAGTAGTTATCAATTTTGAATAACTATACTAGTCTTGATTGCACTATAAAATCAACATGGAATTAGAGTTTTGGTGTAGGAAAAGAGTTATGAGATCACCTTGAAGAGCATATTGAAGGAAATTGAGAAGCACTTTGAAGATTTTGAGATTCTATCTTCTATCTTTGATCACCCATCTTCATCATGAATCTCTTCATGAAGGAAAAAAATCTTAAAGGAGCTACTAATTATAGGGCATGGAAGGCTAGGATTGACCTAGTACTTGCAAGGCACAAGGTCTTGGGTATTGTTATAAGAAAAATTATAGAACTAGTTGATCAAACAGGAAAAGACAAATTTCAATAAGTTTTCATCTTGGAAAGATGAATCATTATAGAATTTGTTAAGGATAATTTAATTCCCTATATTGTTGATCATTAATCTTCCAAGGCTATGTGTGGTGCCATTGTTGGTTTGTACACTATCAACTACATCAATCTAAACAATCAGCTTCACAATATCAAGATGCAAAGAATGATACAATTGCATCATACTTCATTAAAATTTCCCAAATAAGAGATGAATTCAAAACCATTCAAGAAGAAGTATCTCACAAAGAATTGGTAGTTATAGTTTTGGGCAGTTTACCTAGATTGTGGGATTTTTTGCATCAAGCATTTGTGAAAGAGAAATGTAGGTAATTTTGACAAGCTATGGGGTGCCTACACTCAAGAACAATCAAGATTCTATTATTGAGGTGAGATTGAAGATCCATGTGAAGAACCTTTTGCAGCCAATTCAAGTAGTAACAAGAAAAGAAGCCCTAATATTGGAATATTTCAAAGAAGTTCTGGTAGAAGACAAAATTCAAGACCTACTCCAAGAAGAGAATATCCTCCATAACAAGACCTCCTCCCCCCTCTTGAGATTGAAGATAAAATAAGCCTTAATATTGGAATATTTCAAAGAAGTTCTAATAGAAGACAAAATTCAAGACCTACTCCAAGAAGGGAATATGCTCCATAACAGGACCTCCTCCCCCCTCTTGAGATTGAAGATATAGAAAGAATTTAACAAATGTTCAATGTTTTCATTGCCAAACATATGATCACTATCAATATAATTGTCCTCAAAGGAATTAAAGGGATGACTATCAAAGGAATGGGGATAAAAAGAGGAGAGAGAAGGATCATGTTTTTGCTACTGATCTAAATGAACCATATCATAAGAAGAGGCATAGGAAGAATGATTTTGATTCTAAGTACTCATTCTATTCTACCTGTAGGTTCCATTGTAGGTCATGATGAAATATGGTTGATAGGCAACAGTGCCTCTAGGAACATGATTGGAGGTTGTGTAATCCTCACTGAATTGGTTGAAAAGAAGATAAGTCAAAGAGTTTAACTTTGAGATAATTGAAATTAGGAGGTAATGTATCTATTAACAATATTTTATATGTTCTTGGTTTGAATAAGAATTTGTTGTCTATTTCTTCTGTTGAAGACAGAGGATATGAAATTTCTTTCATGGATGGACACATTCTAGTATGGAAAAAGGATGCATGCTTTGAATATGCTAAAGTCACTCGTGTATGAATTGGAGGCCTATATCGTCTTCTTGGATGTTCAATTTGTATAATACCTAGGGGGGATAATAGGGGCCATAGTAATAAATAAGGTGGTTAACTCGTATCATGTAAGGGACCACAAGTAGTTAAAAATAATGTAATAAGCCCATGGCATTAGATAGATGGTATTGAGGGAACCATGGTACCCCTAGCTATACTACACAATTCAAGTCGCACTAATAAACACCTATGATCTTTGTGTATGGCATTGAAGTTATGCTCATGTTCATTATAAAGCATTGTCTAGAATGAAATATTTTGTTAATGGTGTACCAAAAATTAAATTTGATCATGATGGAGTTTTCATGGGATGTTCCTTGGAAAGGATTTTAAAGGAAGATGTACAAGCAGTGACAGTACATCGAAAGGAATATCATAGCTTGTGCACTATGCTGTTTGTGGGAATATGTCCGAGAAGACTTTGGGTGACATGTATTATGTGATGATTTCTCTAGAAAAACATGGATTTATCTCTTAAATACCAAGTATCAAGTGTTTGAAAAGTTCTATGAATTAAAAACACAGGTTGAGAATGCTACAATAAAAAGAATCAAGACTTTATGGTCTGATAATGGTGTAGAATATGTATCCAAGGAGTTGATTGACTTCTGCAAGAATGCTGGAATTAAGAGGGAGATGATAGTTCCCTACTATCTCAACAAAATTCAACTATCGAAAGAAAGAATAGGAACATTATGGAAGCTACCAAGACCATTCTTCATGATCATGGACTACTGGTCTTTCTATGGGGAGAAGTTGCAAGAACAACTAATTATGTTCAAAATAGGTTCCCACATCGAATATTGGACTATAAGAATCTTGAAGAAGTCTTCACACATGAGAGACCAAATGTTTAGAATTTACGTATCTTTGGTTGTCCTATTTATGTTCATGTGCCCTAGGAGAAAAGAAAAAGATTGGAACATTTTGGGAAGAAAGGGACTTTTGTTAACTATAATGAGAATTAAAAATCTTTTAGTGTTTATGTTCGAAGACAATGTTTTATTGAGGCTTTTAGGGGTGTTATCTTTGATGAAAATGTTTCTTTCTAGAATTCCATGGGTTCACACTTGGACTTTGATGACGATATACATGTGGATTTGAAGATTATGGAATCAAAAGAACTTGAACCTATGGATGAAGACCCTCACGAAGAATTTGATGATCATGAATTTGTTAAATATCCCAAATCCATTGTACCTGAGACTAGAAAGAGACCAACATGGATTAAAATAACTTTGAATGAATTTGAAGGACATGCTACACCTCATGGGACCTTCATGGAAAGCAAGAAGCCGAAGAAGTACTTTTTTTATGTAGCAATGATGTGACAACCATCATTGCTACATAAGAAGAAGCCATCCCCCTATGAAGAAGCAAAGGAGGAACAAGTTTGGAAAGATGCCATGACTGAAGAATATCAATATATATTAAAGAATGATGTTTTGGAAATTGTGCCAAGACCTGAAGGAAATTTTGTTGTCTCCTCTAAGTAGATCTACAAAATCAAGCATGTTGTTGATGGAAGTGTTGAAACACACAAGGATAGATTTGTGGCTCATGGATTATCCTAGAAATAGGGAGAGGACTATGAAGGCATGTTTTCTCCCATTGCTAGGTATGATTCTATTAGATTTTTCATTGCTCTTGCTTCTATTGTAGGTTGGAAATTACATCAAAGGGATGTCAAAATTGATTTTTTGAAAGGAGTCATTGAAGAGGATGTCTATATTGAGCAACCTCAAGGATTTGACATCCATGATAACGATACAAGTAAGTTTGAAAATTGAAGAAAGCCTTGTATGGGTTGAAGTATGAGAATGGTACTCCTGTATTGATGGCTATATAAAAATGACTCTTGGCTTGAATAAGAGTGAAGTTGATCCAAAATTAAACTTTAAAATTGTTGAAGGCAAGCCCTTAATGTTGGTGTTGGATGAAGATGATTTGTTTCTAACAAGGGTTGAAGTTCTGATTTCTTAGTGTAATATGGAGTTGGTTTCTAAATTCAAGATGAAGGATCTTGGTCTCATGCATTACTATTTGGGATTGGAAATTTGGAAAAATCTCGATGGAATATTTTTTATCCAAGTCAGATACACTATAAATGTACTTTAGAGATTTGGAATGATGGATTGTATGCCAATGGATACTTTTATGGTGACAAATTTGAAGAAGATACATGAATGCGACCCTAATTTAATTGATCCCTTGATGTATCACAAATTGATTGGCTCATTGTACTATCTTGTGAACACTAGAACTGAAATATTCTATGTTGTGAACATGTTGAACCAATTTTTGGTTGAGATCCAACATGTGCACTAGGTTGCAATAAAACATATTTTGAGATATTTGCATGGTACCATTGAATATGGTCTAAGATATGTTTCTAATGGAGAATAGAAGCTACATGGATTTAATGATATTGATTAGAATGGAAGCTATAATAATAGGAAGAGCATTTCTAGATTCTATTTTGGTTTGGCCTCCATTATTATTTCATGGTCTAGTAGAAAGAAAACTTCAATCCCTTTGACTATAGTTGAAGATGAGTATATAGTTGCATGTTTAACTTGTTGTGAAGTTGTGTGGATTTGAAAATTATTTTTCGTTTTATCTAATCAATTGTGGGAATCAACCATTATATATTATAATAATCAAATTTGTGTGAAGATTTCTAAGAACCTAATTTTTCATGACAAGTTGATGCACATTAAAATCAAGTATCATTATATCCAGAATATCGTCCATGGGAGAGTTGAGAGGATAACGTATGTCCCTACTGATGAGTTGGTTGCTAATGTGTTGACAAAGTCATTGTCCCAAATGAAGTTTATATATTTACAAAGTCATTGTAAATTGCACGATGTTGCGAAGCTTTAAGATTTTGAGATGAAATTATATATTGTAAATGAGAATACTTTTAACATGATCCATTTCTACATTAAAACAACTAAACTAATTTAAAATTACAATACCAAAAATATTATATAACAAAATTTTGTTGAACCTAGAAAAATTGAACATCATTATATTATTTATATGATATCTTTGGACATATACTCACATTTATAACTAGCTCAACCCTATAAATTAAATGGATGGTAAACATCAATAGACACCAATCCATTATAAGCATCAAAACACTTCATGATAATCTTATGTTGCTAAAATTAAAAAATAATAAAAATCAACTAAATTATAACTTTATGATATTTTTGTTTGTTAATTAATTACCTTTTTATTATATAATAAAATTGACATAGAAATCTCAACAATTAGCCTTCTCACTATCATGGCTTGTAGCCAGGGAAACCAAACCAGCAACAGTGGAGGCACCTTACCAATTTTTTTGTCCATTAAAATAATCGAAATTGAAGATATTGTCTAAGCTTTCTTACACCTAGAGGTTTTTCTGAATACATAGTTAAAATTTTTAGATATAATTTGGTGGGTGGATCTAATCCTTCATAATTTTAGCTTATCTATGAAAATAAAAGAAAGTTTCATATTGAAAAATCATAAAACAAAAAGACATGTGTATGTATCATTCGACTGGAGAAGTTCTTGGGGTTGAATCCTATGCTCATGGGCTAGAGATGGACCCACTATGAAGATATCCTTCTATGGGTGAGACATGAATCTAGGTTAACCTAAAAAGAGTGTTGGTGGCATTAAACCTGTTGGATTTCATTGAGGGGGGCTATAATCTTGTTTTTCAGCCCCAACCTATTTTTGATTTGCTAGTGAAGGGTGATAGAGTTAACATATTGGCTCTTATGTTCCTTGATGTGGCCAGGGTCAAGGACCCAATAAAATAATTCAACTTGGATTTCAAATACTAAATATGCTTAAGGGTTAGTCATGGTTAAAGATTCCAATTGTTAAATTTCTTCTTGAACTTATGGAGTGACACAGTGGTCTATTTCAGCACCAGACTTGGCTTGAGAATGGGATCTAGGTCATGGATTGAGAATAAGATCTGGGTCTTCTTGAAGAGCCACCACCCTATATAAAGGGTGATTTAAGTAGCATGAGAGCACACAGAAGCTAGTTTGAGGTGGACAAGCTAGTTTAAAAATAGAAGCTAGTAATTGCATTGCTTCGACATTTTGACTGTATCTTTCTTTCACCAAATTTATGCATTCACCAAAAACAATATAACATTCGAAAAATCAACAAGTAAGGTTAACATAATCATTGATACCTAAAACCATTGATATGGTTACTGGTTTTAATCATTCCTCAACCCGCTTGCTTAATGATGCAAGTTATCTGTGAATATACACGTCAACATGTAAGCAATTTTTATTGTTTTTGACTGAATGCATAGTCTGGTCTCCAAATGTTTCTGGCGTGACATCATTTCCCAGAGAAAAGTGATCAGAGTGATGGGTGACATGTCACCCATTGGTGTTTTGGAGAGCATTTGCAAAGTTAAAAAAACCTAGTTCCAGTAATGTTATAACTATGGTTATCGAATTTTATTTTGAATTCATAATTCTATTCCTATTCGATTCTAGAACGAAAAAATTAGATTATTTAAAAATTAGATTAGAAATGGGAATTATTCATCTTATAAAATTAATATATTATTTAATTTAAAGTTTTTTGAAAAGGTGAATATATTTTCAAGTTGGCAAAAGGCTCGAGAAAGATATATTAAAAGTTTGGAGAATTAAAAATAAGATTTTTTTAGGGGAAAAATCCCACCTGTAGCCTACAACAGATGCAAAGATGGAAGAAAAGGGTGGGTCTATGTTAAGCTCTATAGGAAAATGCCAAGGGTGCAGAGGTTGGAAGAAAAGGGTGGGCCAATGATAAGCTTTATAGGAAAAAGCCAAGGTTGCAAGAGATTTCCATGTTAATTCACTTTTAAGTTGAGACTTATAACATGTATGGTTGGATAATGGGAAATGACCATGCCATCCCTTTCTTTAATGTTGTGAGAAGAAGTGGAGTGGCAGCTCTTCTACATTGGCTTTCAATTTTATTTCAAATTGTTATTATTAATAATTGTAAAAAGTGTTGATGCATAAGTTAAACATATATAAATTTTAGAAAAAATCAACCAAATTCTTAGTTTTGGAGATTCACTTTTACTTTAATATGGAGATTTTTAGTTTGCAAAATATTTTGTTACAATACCATATGCCTAAAGAGTCATGCATAATTTCATATGACACTTGTTAATATGATATTTTTTAATTAGGTAATTTAATTAAAAAGAGAGAAAATAACATAACTACCTTGAAGATAAATATCAACCTTTGATTTGTTAACACTATTAAGAATATGCTAGAATATTTGATGGAGATTAAATCTTTACTATTCACTTAATAATTATTCATAATTAAATTGAAAATTTTGGAAACCCTATTCCAAAACACATTCCTTGGCTTAATAAAACAATTATTTAAAATAAAAAATTTGAGTAGAGATGCTCATTCTACAGCCATGGGATGTGTAAATCTGTCCATCCCTCCTTGCTCTTTAAAAATAAAATTTAAAATTAAAAATGATGAAAAATAATGTTGGGTATAATTAAAAAAATTGAATATGCTAATGATGCAAGTTATCAGGGAATATATATATATAAGTTATCTATGGAAAGCAATTTTTATTGTTTTCCACTGAATACATAGTCTAGTCTACAAATATTTCTAGCGTGACATCATTTGCTAGTGTTGGAGTTAATGCTTACATTCCATATTTAAGAAAGTGGTTTGTGATGGTTGAGGAATTCTCTCAACCACTCTCTCTAAATTAGAAATAAGTTGGATCTCAAAAACTCTATTTAATAGAGTGATCTGAATGTAATCTGTGTGTGAGTGTGATTACACATGCACCATTTGTGCCTGATATATGATTATGTTTCTGTAATTGTGTATGCTTTAGCCATTTTTATCATGGTATCAGAGCACAGGATCAGAGGCCTGTGTATTGTGAGTCTAAATCCTTGAAATATTGTGAATTTAGCTGTTTTTATCAGGTGGAAATTCGTATCAGGATACCTATTGCCATGGCTATATATTCAAGAGCGTACGTCCCTCCATTCGGGATCTCGTATTGAACGTTGATCCGATCAATTTGTGCGCATGTGTTTACAAAGCGTTCTCTGCATTTGAATACGACATTGAATGGGATGAGATACGATTCTCTGTAGCTTCCCGTTATTTTCAAAGTCGCGATTCATCCAAGCATCAAATTAATCTTATATGCTGCAGCTTGAGGATTATATGAACATAGATTTTTTAAGGCAGCCAACTGTCGGGCATGGCAACGATGGTTGTTTTGACAGCTGATCCAAACGCCCAGTAAGAAATTGAGGTGAGGAACGCACGGAGTTTCTCGAGCCTGTAAGATATTTTCCCAAGCTTTTTCTCAGCAGGATTTTGTCTCGCTATTTTAGAAAAGGTATTTTTTCCTCTTTTATCATGGAGTTTATGGTATTAGACAAATTCAGTGGTTTGAATTTTCCGTCATGGAAAGTAAAAATACAACTGCAATTAATGAATAAAAACTTGTGGGGAATAGTGAATGGTTCAGAAGCAGCCCCTACAGATGCCAAAGAGTTATTTGAATGGAAAAATAGAGATGACAAAGCTAAGTCTATTATTGGACTTGCTCTTTCTGATTCGCAGTTACATCATGTAGATCTTACTAAAACATCAAAAGAAATATGGGAACATTTGGCTCA
This sequence comes from Pinus taeda, assembly GCA_000404065.3. Classification (NCBI taxonomy): domain Eukaryota; kingdom Viridiplantae; phylum Streptophyta; class Pinopsida; order Pinales; family Pinaceae; genus Pinus; species Pinus taeda. The sequence goes on from APFE030548862.1 coordinate 8,614, forward strand.
ATTGTTTGGTGTAAAATCTACTAATGCAAAACTTTCCCTAAAGCTGCAATTATTTAGTCTAAAAATGAATGAGGAGACATCTATGTTCAGTCATATTGATAATTTAATGTCTCTTTCAAGACAATTAGGTGAAGCTGGGACAAAGGTAGAGGATGAAGATGGTAAAGTTGTATTATTAAATAGTCTTCCTTCAAGTTATAGTAATGTTGTTTTCACTTTGAGTCAAATATCTACACAAACATTGCAAGAGACAATTGCAGCACTTTTGGGGGAGGAAAAACGACTGAAACCAGAGGATACCTAAGTGAACTCTCATGTAGAAAATGCCTTGTGGACAAAGTCAAGGATGAGAAAGAAAAATGCAAACAAAGGTGACATTGAATGCCACTATTGCAAGAAAATTGGGCATACAGCGTGGAATTGCAAAAGTCGTGCTAGTGATGTGTTAAAAGGGAAAGAATCATCAAATATAACCACAGTTGAATACCAATTGAATTACGATGATGAATCCAATGAAGATAGTGAATCTATTAAACTTTTTTAAAATAACTACCAGTTCAACTATATGTCTGATGCGAGTACTTAAAGATCAAGTAGCAGTATGGCTCAATATGGATGGTTGTCCAGATAGTATGGCAGTTGCGGATTTAGGGAAGGATCACTCATTAGTGGTAGACGTGGAAGTGGTTTCCTAATGAGGTTATGGGATAGATTGGGATGTTGTCCAGTAATTGACTTCGAGAGGTCCTTGATTCGGGAGTTGAGGAAGGGAACTGAGGAAGGGAACTAGGGAATCCAACTTGCCAACTACAACTTTCCGAGGGTTACGAGGCAACTTGATGGAGCATCTAATGATAAGCTTGATTATTTTGTTATTTTCATGTAATGTAATCATTAAGGGGGGATGTTGGAGTTAATGCTTACATTCCATATTTAAGAAAGTGGTTTGTGATGGAATTCAATATAAATAATACCAAAGAATTCATGACTCAATCATTATTCCTATCCAATCCAAATCAATCAATATTGTTACCACTATAATAATTCAAAGGTGAAGTTCAATATAAATAATGAAATCTCACTTACCAAAGAATTCATGACTCAATCATTATTCCCATCTAGTCCAAATCAATCAGTGTTGTTATCACTATAAGATTTCAAAGCTCAATTTCAATATAAATAATGAAATCTCACTTACCAAAGAATTCATGACTCCATCATTATTCTCATCCAATCCAAATCAATCAATATTGTTATCACTATAAGAATTCAAAGCTCAAGTTCAATATAAATAATGAAATCTCACTTACCAAAGAATTCATGACTCAATCATTATTCCCATCCAATCCAAATCAATCAATATTGTTATCACTATAAGAATTCAAAGCTGAAGTTCAATATAAATAATGAAATCTCACTTACCAAAGAATTCATGACTCAATCATTATTACTATCGAATCCAAATCAATTAATATTGTTATCACTACAAGAATTCAAAGCTATAGTTCAATATAAATAATGAAATCTCACTTACCAAAGAATTCATGACTCAATCATTATTCCTATCCAATCCAAATAAATCAATATGGTTATCACTATAAGAATTCAAAGTTGATTTTCAATATAAATAATGAAATCTCACTTACCAAAGAATCAATCATTATTCCCATCCAATCCAAATCAATCAATATTGTTATCACTATAGGAATTCCAAACTAAAGTTCAATATAAATAATGAAATCTCTCTTACCAAAGAATTCATGACTCAATCATTATTCCTATCCAATCCAAATCAGTCAATATTGTTATCACTACAAGAATTCAAAGATAAAGTTCAATATAAATAATGAAATCTCACTTACCAAAGAATTCATGACTCAATCATTATTCTTATCCAATCCATATCGATCAATATTGTTATCACTATAAAAATTCACTATCCTTATCCAATGCAAAGTTGTTTAACAATAACTGTCTAATCCAAATCTATTTAAGAGTAAGAGTATGTGCAGATTATCCTTTGCAATCCAAATCAATCACTATTCCTATCATTATAAAAATACATGACTTAATCACTATTCCTATCCAATCCACATCCATTTAACAAAACTGTGTGCCCTTATCCTTTATGGTGGTAGACCACAGAAAATGAACCCCTCTAATTGAATTCCACTATCCATTATTCTCTATTTTGCAATAAACCTTAATAGCTAACTATAATTCAACTTAATAACCCGCTATAATTCAACTTAATAACTATAATTCAACGAGGTAATTGTCATCATCCAAAAAATGATGAGAAAAAATAAATAATGCCTAAGGCCACCACAGGTTGGTAGATTCGAAAGCTGATGCGAACCCTCGAATTGGTGTTTGAGATGTGCGATGCCCTGGGAATTCCATTTCTTGGACAGTCGAATTTCCGGCGGAGTTAAATATCGACATATTTAATGTGCTATCAACTGTCACAATAAAACCACTGTTGTTCACGGTCACTGCGAAAGGAAATACGGGAGTGTCTTGTGTTGAAATATGAAACTCACACCATATTTCATATTCTCCCGCTTCATTCAACTTCCACATGCGAACAAACTCAGCATCGTTTCGATCCACTAGCATGAGATGGCCATCATATTCAGCAAAATTTTCAGTATCAATGATGCGCCATCCCTGGGGCAGTGGGATCTCTGTCCAAACTCCGTCAGCAATATTAAAGGCTGCGATGATGATGCGGGAATCTAGCGTGACAGCCGCCCACTAAATTTTTCCTTCACAAAAAATACCCTTATCAAGGGGACATATATGATCTGGGACCATGGTGGAAAGTTGAGTCCACGCGTTGGATTCTGAATCATAAATCCACATCTCCATCATTCTATTAACACCTTGACCTTGACCTTGACCTTGGTGGTTTAACAAAGAATGGCCTAGAAGGACAGTGCAACGTCTTGTGGAAGAGTCGAAAACCATTCCATTGAAGTGGTAGGCAGGTATAGGAGGACGAGGTAGGTGTCTCCAATTGGTGGTACCAGGAATTCCTATGGAAAGAGCCAACCGATCCCCTCTTTCATGACAACACACGATGCTCTTGCAACTATTCAAAACGATGCAATTGAGCAAAGGCACTTTGTAAATGTGTGAACCAGTACTGCATCCTTCTATAACCCAAAATTCCACGTCATCTTTGGAATCGCAATGGATCTCAATCAGAAACCCCGGGGTAGAACAAAGCGACCATTTTGGAACAAGCCCTTCGAAGGCATCACGAGAAGACAGTAGATCTTTCCACTGTTTGCAGACAGCCCTCGTTGCCCAGAACCCTAATGGGAAGCTTCGCTAAAATCATATGCAACAACACCTCTGGGAGCCTTCGCCAGATTTCTGCTTCCATTGCTAAAATGTTTCTTTCTCCAGCGAAAAAAATCTCAGGCCCTTCACAGCTCTTCACCGAAAAAAAAATCTCAGACCCTTAACAGCTCTCCGCGAAAAAAAATTCTCGAACCCTTCACAGCTCTCCGCGCAAAAAATAAATCTCAGACCCTCCACAGCTCTCCTCAGTGCGCTCCACTTCCAGGATCCAGCCCTCCCACTCGAGTTATATAAAACAATACAAGTCCACAAAACGATCCCCGGTCTGCCCGCTCTTTAGGGCATAAATTATAAAATGTAATCTAGCTTTATCTGTTGGGTGAAATAATTTTTGAAGTGTGACCTGGATTTCTGGTCTTTCCCCATTGTTGATATTAATTATATATATAAAAAGTAATATCCACAGTGATTGATAATTGAATTGGGGTTTTATTAATTTTACACAGATTCCAATCGTTATTATTATAATGTGAGATAAACTGCACACCTTAGAATGTTAAGCACTTTGACACCGATTTTAAGTGTTTTTATTATAAATTTAGGTAACATACTCATTCTCATGCCCCTAAATAATAGGGAATTTGAATATCTGACTTTGTATTCATATTTGTTTTAATGTTTTTCATGAAGTTATTTTTTTAGTATTTTTTTTTTCAAAGTTAATGAAGTTAATGGTTTTTTAAATTAGTTATTAATATATTAGTGTAGTTATATAAACTAAATATATAATTTTTTTTTTATATTAATTTTAACTAAAATTTGGTAGATATTTTTTAAAAATTGAGTTTAGGATGTTTAATTTACAAAAGTGGAATGTCTCAATGGTTTTTCAAGGTGTTGAATCTATTTACCCATTCAAAAATGTATATTAAAAAACAAAAATTCACAATCTTGGTTGAAATTGTATTGCTCAATTCCCATGAAAAATACTATTTTGTCTATAACTTAGACTAGGCTATGGAAATTTTTAACTTATAAATAGATTTTCTTACAATACCATGGACCAATACCATAACTTATCAATGCTACATGTCCATAAAACCATCTATCTATTAATTATTTATAATTAAATTAAAATTTAATAATCATATTCCAAAAGATTGATAGTTAAGAAAACTGACTCGGATGATGGTACACCTACAACTAAGAGTGATAGGGCTGGTCAAAGGTTGCGTGGTGCACTATCCCTATCAACTGCGCAAGTGCTATTATCGGGGACTCTGCAATGTTTAGGAGTTGCACAATGTCTCCCATTAAGGACTCGACAATTACTATTTGTAGAGACTTCACAAGCATTTCTCTCATGGACTACGTAATGCTTATGTTCCGAGGTAGACATTGACTTCTAAGCTTGCTAGGAATCAGTGTGCTTGTGAATGCATCAAAAGATAAACATGTGTAATAAAATGGCTTTCAAGGAGTTCAAATTAGTCTATCTTATAGGGGGTATTCAAACAATATAAGTTAAATAGATTGATGAGTATTCATTAACTTCAATAATGAGTTATGAGGATTGGCATATTTATTTTCATATAACCTATATTATCAAATGGATGAGTGATATTTCTATTGCACATGAAATTTCTGTGGGGTGGGGGGGGATTCTTTAGCATGTGTGGGGGTTCAGATGAGTCTAGTAGTTGGGGGGTTCATTGGTCTTCCAACTATAAGATCACAACATCATCTTAAGCTTCTTTCATTAATTCATCCACCATGAATTAGCCATTTTTTCTCTTATAGGTGTAGGTAAGGAAAATTTCTTATTTGACCTCTTCTTTAGCATTCCTATATTAGTTATATTTTATAGACATTTTTAAAACTTCAAACTATGGAAGACAAATATCTTGGTGGATATTCATTAACTTTGGTTTCTAGTTACGAGGGTTAGCATATTTCTTTTCATGTCTCCTATATTTTCAAATGAATGAGTGCTATTTTTATTATAAATGAAATTTTTGGGTACTTACTTTTAGTTTTATGTCCACATTATGAATTCAACAAATATATCATGCCCCTCTTCAAGAACAAAAAATTCCTACATAGATTAATTGTCTAACACTAGGTCAAGAAGCTATAGAAGACTGCATAGCCATTTAAGGAGGCCCTTGAATATGATACAATAAATCTATAAGAAATTATCTATAACCATTCTTGCTAATAATTAGTGAGAAGTATGAATAATAATTTCAATATGTAGTATGAAAATGACACTCAGGTCATTTAGACCGTCAACAATCATATGTTCAACAAATAGCTATGTTTTTCTGAGTTATATGAGTTGGAGGTATGCCCACCAGATAGTCACGAGTTCCAAATTCCAACATCATTCTTACTACCTCTCCCACTGATGTATAATTTGATGGTCATCTATTGGTGAAAACTAACCCTATTCTTACTAGTAATAGAATTTGTTTCTTAGAGTCCCTAGAACATCATATTTCTAATAATTTGTTTTAAATCCTCTCATGCAGTAAGCTTTATAGCAACCAGTTTCACAATATCAAATTCTTCTCCAAACTCCATTTTAACATGTTTATTTTTTATCAGAAGCTCTAGTAGCATAATTCCAATCCATAAATATATACATCACTCTTCTCATTTACTCTTCTATAAAATACATATTCTACAATAACAATAAATAGGTTACCATCTATTGTTCCCTTGTCAATAATTTAGCCTAGAAACTATGCCAAGGCACCAATGCTAGTTTTTTATTCAAAAGAAGGTTTTGATTTATTCATCTCATTGTTATTTAGGTTTCATGACAATACCTATTAGCTATATAACCAACATACTAGATTTACTAATGCATAAAATAACTAGATAATGGTGACAAAATAATGAGCGAAAAATTAATCATACTCCACATTATTCACTGAATACATTCATTATCTATTACAGTGTAAAACACACGAGAATACTATTTTAATGGTTGTATAACAAAACAATAATTTTAATTAAATGAGAAAGTGACAAAAATCTAACCTTAAACAGAGGTATGATAAAAAATAAACAACTTCAATCATAAATACACATGTTGAATAACGTTTCCAATGGTGTAAGGGAAATTGAGTCTCAATTAAACATCTCAAGGTATCTCAAATAATATCAATCATTGAAAATATGAAACTTACAAACAAGAGAATTCATAAAAATAACACTATGGCAATAGTTGTAAGAAGAACATGTTGATTAAAAACTTTCACAAGATTGTCCTCAGACACATAAATGAAAATTCACTCTCAAAATTCAAAACATTTTAATGAGTTCCTTTTGATATTTTATACAAAAATTCTACAACAAATTATTTTTGCAAAAACAACATTTTAGGAACAAACTAAGTAAAATATAAACGATTTTCTATTGGTCCAATAACCTATCACCACTCATCCTTATTTTTCTATATTTTGTTGTTGATATCAACAGAATTCATAGAGCGAACTAAGTCAACTATTCCCAATATTTTCTAACTAGATAATTGTATGACACCATATTTCTGTAATAAATATCTAATTATGTGTAATTTTGATAAGTTGGTGTGGTTGAAAATAACATCCTTTCTCAATGCTAAATGTGAAAGTCATTCAATAGCTTATCCATTATTGTCGACTCATTTAATACTCCACTCATATCTAAAAGTTTGTTGGAGTTAGCTCTAGTTCTTAGTAAAATTTCCCTATATGTATCCAATGATCTTTTTTTTCCATTATGATCCCAAAACGAAGGCATGGCCATATCCCTCAACATATCAAACCTGGAATTGGAAATATTGACGGGCCTCCAAATTAGGTACAAATTAAGGCCCATCCAGCCTTACCTAGGCACATTAAGCCTCTCCTTCTGCACTTAATAATGTATTTCTCAACTTTAATAAGTTCTTAGGAAGGATATAGATGATTAGCATATATTTTGGGCCTAATGTGTTTATTATGCATAATATTAATGATATTTGGTACAAATCATAGAAAATCCAACCAAGAGGAACTATGGGACCTATCCCCTAATGAAGGATAACCAAATCTAGGTTGGCCTAGAGATACTACTTCTCCACATAACTGTGAATAAGGGGCTCGAGTAGCCCATTAGGAGTCAAATTTTTGAAGTTAGAAATCAACAATAGTTAATTGAATGATTTGGCATAACATTTAAATTTTGTAATATTTCATGTATGAGCACATTTTTTGATCAACGAGAAGCATTTTTGGTTCCTATATTATTCTTTCTTTAGGGACATGAGTCTCTCTGGGTTAAGCCCCAACATTGGTGCTCAAGGCCTCTTTGTACTTTCATTCTCCATGCATTAGTTAAGCTAGTCATTTTGGTGATATCAATTTTAAATAATTTTTTTCACAGTTTGATAAGTTAGTTTTTGTGTTAGTCTTTGTAACCACCCCTCCCACATTTATCCAAATTAACTAGCTTTTCAAAGTAAACATGAGATGAGGGCTACTATGAAATGACCCAACCTCTTAAGTATGTTTAAGGAAGCGGATTCAATAAAATGAAACCTTAATGACCTTCCTGAGGAGCTACAGGATACCTAGGAGCTAAATAAAAACACCCAATGCAAAAACCCTCAGCTAGATTTCTTTTTAAGTGACCTTGGCTTCCAATCGCATGCATGACATGGCCTCCATGTGGTTATAGGCCTTCGACTACATGTATAAGCCTACTAGGGTGTGTTTATGGTCCAAAACTTCTAGTTCATAGGGTGCAGTCCTGGATTCTAAGCCACCGTTTCAGACTAGCCTCTAGACCACTGTTCAGAACTTAGTGATACTTTCTAGAATGATAAAAAACATCAAGACAAATCCATTTATATAAAACTTGATCAAATACTTGAACTAACCATGCCTAATTATGGCAATCATTTTGTCAAGCACATGGTGATCATGTAATCTACAGGCCATGAATGCATATCGAAATATAAGGGTCTAAAACTTATATGAGAATCACCAAGAAGGTCTAATTATCTCTCATAATAGTTGCAACAAATCTTTTTATCTCATGCATTCGTTAACCATTCATGAAAAAATCAAACATATCAAGAGCCATAGATAGAACATGTTATGGAACGATGCTTATAACCAACATATAACTAGAATAATAACCATGATAGAACAACCATCAAAGCCACATAATAACAAGTACAAGTACTCATAAAATACAATAGGAGTATATATTATTAACATATGCAAAATCCAACCAAATTAGGGCCTTACATGTGCCACCCAAACATAGATTGGGCTGAATCAAATATTTATTTTAGCTAATCACCCCCATGCCATATTCCAAACATGAATGTGGGAATCAAGACATAAACAACCAGAGATTATTTGAGATTGAACCAACTCCACACTCATGCTCCTGTGATCTCGCCAAAATTGGTCAAGAGATCACATAAGCAAACCAATGCATAAATAACCAGGGATTTCTGAAGATTAAACCACCTCCACCCTCAAGCTACCGTGATCTCACAAAAGCTATTCATGATATCACTAAGCCCAAAACAAGCTTGGATGCCTCAGCATTTCTTCACCATTACCTTAAGGAATTTTCTTGTCTTCACCCACCTGTTAAGGGATTCTTGGAGATTAGATCACCTCCACCTACAACCACTGGGAATTTTCCTAAGACCACCTAACCTGGTTCTAAAACCATATGGAAATCCAAAGCTCAATCAAATAAAAGAACCCCATCACACCATGATTATATTCAAATGGCAAGGCAAGGTTGAAACCACTATCACACCTGGAAAAATCCATGCTAATGACAACAAGAGAACCAAATAGACAAATGCGTAGGTTTTAACCCCATACATAAATTACTTGCATACAAATTCTAAAACACAGAAAATAAACAATGGAGAGTATAACACATAAAACACATATACAGAGAGATTTTCCCCTGGATCCCAAAACCGGGAGTACTAGCTTGATTTTTCATTATGTTCCTTTCAATGTTATAATACATATTTATACATATCAAAGCATCCAATACCACCATCATGTCCAAAACCATGGACTAATAACCATTACGTCCAAAACCATGTGCAAAAAATGATGCACAAAACCATAGGTAGGTCTGCCCAACCTAATATAGGGTCCAAAAACAAAGTTTTCCTGGGCGTTGCCCTAGACCCCATAGAGTGGGTTACCTGCACCCCTCAAACCTCAATTGGCGCAACGAAGGCGGGGCTCCACCCCCATTTTAACCCCCTGGTTAACTACGTGGGCTAGTCATGGAAAGAATATACCACAACCCAACAAGATGCATGTATCATGTATTCACAAACCAACTAGGAAATCACACATGCAACCTATTACCTACAAGTCTTCTGACTGATGCTACTTGATCCAACTTTTCTTTGCTTGTCCCTTTATGTCCTTTTCCTTCATTTTCCTTCCTTGTCCTTACTTTTCTTTACTTTGCTTGCTTTCTTGCTTATTTCCTCGTCATGGTGCTCTTCTCTCTCAAACTAATTCCAAATCCCATTTGAAAAAAAATGTGAAATGATCCTCAGAAGACTTTTATGAACGAGGCCTTTATTTTCTCTAATTTTCTCTATTTGCTCTTCAATTTCACTCTCATTCAAACCTCTGACCTTTCAACTCCCTTTTCTCTTATTTTCCTTTATTTTCATAAGTTAAATGACAATTAATTCATCTTTACCTTTTCCAATTCCTTTTCCAATTTCTTTAGCCATAATAAATAACAAGTGATGCCCACTAGGATGTTTTTTCCAACATTTAGCTTGTAATATGTGTCCCATGACCTTGGTCTTATTTTTCCTTTATTGACTTTGTTACATGAAATTTTAATCTAAGGCTATTATAAAACCCTTCCCCTTATGGGTACATTGTCTTCGGTGTTTAATGACTCTTATGACCAACAAAACCACTGAAAAAACAAAACATTTTTCCCATGGAGATTTATAACTTAGCTCAATGCAATATTTACAATGAACAACCTACTAAAAAGAAAAGCCAACATGAAAAACATAACAAAATGACATCCACACTACTTAT
>APFE030548867.1:8388-26908 GCA_000404065.3 Pinus taeda
GATCAAAAGCTGACAAGCATGGCAGCTTCTGACTGCAATTATACAATATTTGAATATGGTGGGCCAGAAGTAACCAGCTCATAAGATCTTTTGTTCAGTAGCGTAACCAGATAGATGCCCCCCACAAGCACCTGAATGACAATCATTCAAAAAAATTTCGGCCTCCTCATGCGTGAGGCACCTTCGTAAAACCGTATTGACACCACGACGATAAAGTGTATCACCAAGGATCAGATAATCTTTGGCTTGGTATCGAGTACATCGTTGTTTAGAGCAAGAGGTGTTAGGCCTAAAAGTTTGGTTTTAGAGATAGATCTAAATATCTCCATACCACAGATCACTTGACGATATCAGAAACAGAGTATCATCCACGATTGATGTTTCTGATGTTAAATCGTTGGAGGACGAGGGAAGGTAGCAAAGTAACTCTGCAAAGACGAGAGACTTCTTTGGTTTGGATTTGATGAATTCCATATCAAACTCCTGTAAGATGACTATCCATTTGGAATATTTTCCCCCCAGTAATTGACGTGACAAAATGTATGTCATAGGGTTGCAATCTGACACAATGGTAGTTTTGCGAAGGAGTATATAGCATTGAAATCTCTATACTGCTTGAACGGCTGCTAAAGCTAACTTTTCAACATAAGAGTACTTTCTTTCTGTATAATTAATATTATGGCTTAAATAATATATAGGATGTTCAATTTTGTCATCTTCTTGCACTAAAACCATAGTGATGGTTGTATCTGTAGTGGTGAGATACAGGTTGAAGTCTTTTTGATAGTCAGGAGCATACATTAATGATGCTTTTATCAGGGAATATTTGAGAGCATCAAAGGAAGCTTGCACAACCTGATCCCAATGGAAGGGTATCCCTTTCTTCAAAAGATGTGTATAACCTTTAGCGAGCTCAGCATAATTTGGAATGAACCTCCTCAGAAAGTTAGCTTTCCCTTGGAGTCTCTGAATCTGAAGAAAATATGAAGGTGGAGGCATGTCAAGAATTACCTGAACCTTAAATGGGTTGAGTCAAATTCCATCCTTAGAAACCACAAAACCAAGAAGTCGACCAGAACCAACACAAAACATACATTTGTGCAAATTGAGTCGTATCTTGTAGTGTCAGAAACGTAAAAATATGGCTCTCAAATGTTGCGGATGATCAGTCTGTTTTCACGAATGAGTAGGCAGATCGTCGAGATATAGTTGAACAATGTGTTTGATGTCATGGAAGGCGTAATTCATTGCCCTCTGAAATGTTTCCCCTGTGTTATTCAAACCAAAGGTAATTTACGATACGCGAATGTGCCCCATGGACATATAAATGCAGTTTTTGACTGGTCTTATGGGCGTATATTGATTTGATTATAGCCCGACGATCCATCCATAAATGAAAAGATTTTGCATCCAGCACATTCATCAATAATCTAGTCGATAAAGGGTGTAGGATAGTTGTCTTTCGAACATGCTTGAGTTACATCCCTATAATCGACACACACTCTAATCATTCCTTGTTTTTTCATTACAGGAACAATATTCGATACCCAATTAGTGAGAGGAACAAGGTAAATGAGGCCAACACGCAAAAGTTTTTCAACCTCTACTTTAATGGCAGCAGCTTTCTTTGGATGAACAGGTCAAAGTTGTTGTCGTACTGGTTTGACATCTGGATACATCTTGATCTCATGTTCAACAATTCTTGAGTCAATGCTTGGAATTTCTTCATATGACCATGCAAAGACATCTCTGAATTCGTGAAAAAAAGCGCAGTAGCTATCTAGTTCTGATGGAGAACACAATTTGCCAATGTGAATATTCTCTACAACATTAGGTTTGGTCGAAATATTAATGGCGATAGTTCCTTCAATGTTGGACAGATTTCGCTCGGAATCTATTGTATTTACAAAATGTAATAAAAAATCAACAAATAAAGGGTGATTGAGGTCATTTGAATAATCTTCATTGTCATCTCAAAGGTGGGAATAATGATGATAATCTTCCCAAGGCGTCTATCCTATCATCATTGATTGGATGGTTCCTTTGTCTGTAGAATGTATATGAGACCAAGGATCAAAAGAGGTACCATATTATAAAGACCTATCTACCCAAACACTTGTCGAGTGCTGATTTGGGTTTGCTACACAAGCCCAGAAAATTGATTGCTACAAAGATTCGATGGGGCTTGGTGGCAACGCCTTGCGATGATCCTCACTATCAAAATAGTCAGAACTCTTCTTAAACTCAGATGATGTAGAAGAGATCATGTGACAAGTTTCCACTGCAGCCACCTCCGCGAAACTAGATGGAGACGGGAGGGAAAAAGTACCCATTAAGGAATGGTCTTTTAGGAGACCTACTCCAACGTTTTGAAGCGATTGTGAACTTCCATGGATCAATGGAATGCTTCTAGTAGCTTGTGAACGGTTAGCAAAAAAGGTAGTTGGTCAACGATTGTGATTCCACCTTGGAAGGGAAACGCAATCTTTCTAAAATATGTAGACACAACGGCAACCATAACATAAACCCAGGGCCTTCCTAGTAAAATATTGTAGTCAAGGAGTCCATCAATGACCTCGACTTCAATATCTACTGCCTTACCCCCCAGTTCAACTTAAAATCTACTTAAAATCCCATATGGAGTGTACGTTCTTCCATCGAACACTTTTAGTGTTGTTGGTGATCATGACAAGGGTTGTGAACCAAGAATTTTCCAGCAACTCATTGACATAATACAGGTAGATTCCCCCTCATCAATGATGGTTCGATGAACATTTCCATTGAGGGCTTTTACCTATATAAGATAATCGATTTGGGCCGGTAACTGTGGTGTATATCCAGTATGATTAAAGACCACAAGATTGGAATTCGTTGGATCGATCCAACCTATTTCTGATAACAAAGCCTACTTTTGGGAGGGACAATTTTGCAATACCTCAAGTGTTGACATAGCAGATGGCGATTGAGCCAGATCCTCCACTACATTATAATTCTGAGTAGCTCGAGGACAAGGATTAAATTTTGATTTATGTACGACTCCCTTTGGCGGCTTTATAGTTAATTCAGGAATAATGGGTGGAACAACTTCTACCGAGGTCATTGTCGAACTACTAGGTTGATCAGTAGCCTGGTTGTTTGACGACAATGGATTTCCATAATCTTTACTCCTTGTTGATACCAAAACATCATTTTTCTTGTTTGATATGGATAGCATAAGCACTTGCAATGTGGAAGCATTATCAGTAGCAACCATATGGGTTTCTGGGTTTGGAAACGGATCAGTCAACACCGTTGAGGTATTCAAAGCCTTCAAAAGCTTTGAAACCTCAGCTCGATGTGGAAAATCTCTCATAAAATGCTCCTTGTTACAAATCAAACATGGATAACGAGGAGGTTTACTTGCAGCAGTAGGGTTTTTAGATTATTTTTTAGGAGTGGAATTCTCCTGTTTCTTCTTATTATTTTTCCCTTTCTTCTTGCCCCCTGGTTGCTTTGGATTTTTACCGTTGTCAGATGACACAACATTAATCTCCAAGGCAAAAGAATTGTCATTTGCATTTTGACATGAAACAACAAGATCTTGACTAGATGGACCTCTTGTGGTTTGTGTGCTTGAGGAACCGATCACACTGTCACCGGCATGAGAGTCCCTACTCAATTTAGGAGGAGGTGAAACAGAAAAATTTGGTCTAGGAGCGTCAGGAATTTTGTCATAGAGTGTGCCAGATTGTGCATAGATCAAATCTAAATATTGGGCACAAGTAATGACTTGCTCTTCAGTGACAACTCCTCCTTTCACCACATCTTCAGTGATAGATGGCAATAAGGACTTAATAAACCACTCAGCTAAAAGTTGATCTGGAACATGTCTTTACCATTCGTCGACAATGCCGCCACTCATGAATAAGGAGTTATGTTCCAATTTCGTACCTGATGGGTAACTAAAAGTGGGTTAGAAAAGTAGTGGCAAGGATGGTGAAATTATCAAACAAAGCTCTAGGCAATTGAATATACCATTTCGCTACTAGACCAGTAAGCGTTTTTTGAAAAAGGAAAAGTCTAATCAAATCATCATTCATAGTGTCAAATGAGCACCACAAATGAAAATTCATTACGTGATTCGATGGATCTTCACCTGGATTTCCATTGAACTTAGGAATATCAAAGGGGAGTTTATGAGGAATTGTTGGCCACCAAGGGGCGTATCTGGTAATTTTAGAGTTGCTACAAAAGGCAACTGTTGATTCAAGTTGGGTGGAGCATACCCAGGATAAGATGGAATCGCCTGAGAAGTAGGTATTTGCATACCAGCATAAGGCATATGTTGTTAGTAACCTTGATAAGGTTGTTGGACATAACCAGTATAGAGTGGTTGTTGATAACCGGTTTGAAAATGCGACTGTCCATAACCTACAAAGCCTTGTTTCCTAGGTCCTCGGTAAGCTTGATATTGACCAAATCCAGTCTGAGCTTGAAAACCAAGTCCAAACTGAGGTTAGGTTTGTTGGAATTGTGGTTGTTGGTATTGTACCAACCATAATTGTTGGACCATTTGGTGTTTCCCAATGCCGGAAGATTGACCAAGTTGTGGATTGACAGTACCCGTTAGTGCCTGAGTCGTTCCAGATAAAGAATCACTAACCTGAGGTTGTCGTTGAGCCGTAGAGACAAGTGGTTGTTGTATCAAAACCTGAGAGACTTAAGCCTTCTACCTCGACACTTGAGGTTGCGAGGAAGAAGGAGCAGGTTGAGGTTGAGACACAACATCCTGTGCTTGTGTTTGTGACACAGTCGTAATAGCAGGTGTAGTGGGAATATTCAACACAGGTTGGATCGGTTGTGTTGGATACACAACCCCTGGTTGTTCTGGTAGTATTGGTATCCAACCACTAGATGTAATTCCAGTTTGACTTGAATATTGTTGGAAACTCTCATATGGTTGTTCCCCAAGAGGAAATAGTGAATAGGGATGCTACTCTCCATATGGCAGCAGTCCAGTGTTTAAAGGGTATATCGGTCTTTGAAAACTAGTTTTCCCAAATTGACACTCATATGCAGGATCAAATTATTGAGTTTCAACATAAGAAAAACAATATGGGACTCCATATGAATAAATAGGAGCAAACCATGGTGCCGAAGTAGCCCCTGAGTGGACTCCAGCTAGTCATTGATAACCAACTGGGACAGATGGTGTACCGTATAAATATGACTCAGGTGTACCAGAAAACATTGTAGGAATAGCAGAAAAAGTTTCCACCGTAGCTGCATCAAATGACATTCCTAGATGTTGATGGTTGCTCAGACATGTTTAGTCTATCCAAAATCTCTCCAAGTGATTCGACGGGAACTTGTGATGAAGTAGGATTAAAAGAACCAAACTCAGGAGTAAAAGGATACAAATGAATCCCAGTTCCAAAATGAAACGGGGTACTAGATGGGGGATCCTCTACTATCTCCTCTGTAGAAATTAGACTAGGTGGAAGAGGTAGATCGTTAGGTCCGTAAAAGATTTCTAGAGCCGAAGAAGGTATAGCTTCTGCAGTGACAGATACTGGAGGGGTGATACCTTCTGAATACTAAAACTCAACATCTAGATGTTCAGGTAAATGAACTTCAGTCTCAAAGGGAGGTTCTTGAACAATTATTGGTTCAAGTGTAGCCTCGGTTTGAACTGAGATGGGTTCTAGATCATCTATAGATGGAGTTGTTTCAAGTACAGAAATGTCTACCATTACACTAGGATCAGTTCTAATGTCGTCTTGTAACTGCGGAACTTCTTCTCTGAAGGCAGATGTACCAGAAATAATCGGAGTAACTGGAGTCTCTAACGATGTTGAAACAAAAGTTTCAAATAAACCAGATGTGTTAGTGTCAGTCTTTGAAACCTTCCTCCAGTGATCAAGAATGCTCTTACAAAGTTATTTTAAGGTGTCAAGGTCAAATTTTGTCATTTCAGTGAGTCTTAAGCAAAATTTCGTCACTAGGTATTAGGTCTAGGGTTTGTTTTCACTCCTTTCAAAGTTGTCCAAATGTCAGTCCATGTCACCATCTAGCTGAGTGTACCATCATTCAAAGGGTTTTCATCATCATGTCAGGTTCCAATGGGTCATTTTTAACCTTGTTCATGCTTCAGTTGCGCCTAGGGAAGGTTCATTTCCCTCTCCTGTGGTTTTGAAGGTAATTTCTCTTGGATGGTCAAATAATCAACAAAACGTGTATCGTGATGTTCATACACCTTCCCCTATCCTTAATGTACCTTATTAAACACTTCCCATCAATGATATCCCTTAAATTCCTCATTTTCCCACAAACCCTAGTTTCTTGCTACAATTTGGCAATTTTCTAGGCTAGGCCTATGTTTTTCCCTTTTGGACCCCTTCCGCTCACTCAATATTTGAAATTCCACTTTCCTCTATTTCCTAACATCCCTCCCTACTTCCCAAAATTTCCTCAAGAATTTAGAAGCCCCTTATCCCCTTCATTTCCCTTCATTTCGACAAATCCCCTATTCCACACATTAGGGTAGGTTTTACTCAAATGATGTTTCTGAGAAAGAAAAGATGAATTTGGGAAAATTGAGAGAATGTTTTGCCCAAAATAGGCCATGGAAGAAAAACGTCCTTCACTTTTTACACAGGTGTCATGGTTTTAGAGAAATGTCAAAAATATAGTTGCCTTAGGAGAATTGTTGAACCTCTGGAGTGACTTGGGAAAATCAATATTTCTCCTAGCTTGGTTGGCCAAATTCCTTTCCTGATGAGTGAAATGATAACTAGAAACAACTATCTTTCCAATTAGCTATCATGAGCTCAATTGCGAGTTGAGGAAGACCTTCAAAAGTTAACTTCAACCGCACTCTACCTTTAGGCAGCCTCATTTTGCACATTTTGACTAGTCTTGGGAGATTTGACTTTTGATAGGGAAAATGAACTCCCAATTGAACACTTCAAGTTGTTTTGGAAATTAGACTCAATAAGATTTCCAACAAGCTATCCTACACCCAATTTGGACACCAAGAAGGCCTCCAAAATTGGTCTGCAAAAGGGCGCTACACATCAAATTAGTGGCACTACACATCAAATTTTGCAACACAGGAATTTTCATCTGATGCACCGCACCACCAGCGCTACGCATTGAGTTGGCTAATAATTTTGAAAAATGGCTTAAATTTTTGGATTTCTCATGGAAAATATGAATTCCCTCACATGGCCAAGAAATTTTGATAGGTTTTGAGCTTCCAAAAATGTCAAAAACACCTCAAAAATGACCTTCTGCCCCTTTTTGGACACACAAGAAGTAGTGTTGGGAGAACTCATTTTTGGAGGGGCAAATGGAGGCCAAATTTATAAATTACACTTGTTTTAGAAAGTAGATAGATAGAACTTTCCAACAGGCCCACTTGGAGAAAATTTTGTGCACGGGAAGGCCTCTACAATCAATTGCAAAAAGGCACTACGCATAGGGAAATCAGTGCAGCGCATAGGATAAAATTTGCTCATTTTGGCCAAAAAACTCTGTTTTTCGCCTATTTTCTTCATAGTTTGAATTTTCTCTTTCTAATAGTAAAAATCATGATGTCATTTAATGTGAATTGATTGATTTTTATGTAATTATGCTAAATTTTCACTCATAGAGGTAGATTCATCATGAAAAAGTAGTTTGCAATTGAATGAATCAGTGTCTTAGGTTTTAGAGGCATGTTGTTCCATTGCCTTCTTTTCAGTTCTTAGTTTAGTTCTTGTTGAAACAACTCCTAAACTCATGAACTCGACCCCTGAAGCCTAGCAAGAGTGGTTTGATCCCTATATCTAGTATTTTTTCAGTCATTGAGAAAGGTTGGACTTTTGTGAATACTTCGAGCATTATTGTACACTCATTTCAGCAGTTTGGCAAAGGAAGAGACCATGGTTTGCAGCACTTTATGAGATTCTTGTGGCAACTTGATTTGGTATTGTGTTTCCTTTTATAATTGCAAGTTTACATGTGTTTTATGTATGCCATTATCTCTCTCTGTTCATATTAACTAAATGAAACAAGGATAAAGGTAGAACTCATTGATTTGTGGTGCTCTACCTAGGGTTTTTTGTTTAGTTATCTATGTTTTCCACTATTTGAAGAGGATCCCTGAGACTTTCATGCCCCCTCAAACTCCTTACCATTCTAAAATCTCTCCATCTCACTCAATTTTAAGTACTAAACCATTTGCCCACCTCGCCCCATAGAGATATCTGCAAAACTGAGCCTCATTCCCTGGACCCAAATATGGCTTTCACATTTGAGCCAACAAAACATCATCAAATTCAATCAAACTCTTCTAAATACATACCTAGCCTAAAATCAGTCTTTACATCAATCATATAAAGCCTCATTGATCATATTTTGCTGAGATTGACAAGGAGAGAGCCCTCTCCCGACTTGGTAGGGCTAGCTACCAGGTTAAGCGTGGTTTGATGTTACCCTAGATCCTACCTTTCTCAGTCTTAGATAGATTTAGGCCCTAACATAGTGGCGACCATACTGGGGAAGAAAAGTTTATTTATTTTTTAGTGTTCTTTGCTTTATAAACTACAGATGGAGCATGAAGATAGCCAGGTAGCCTTCTAACTTCACATTGATTTGCAAGTGCATAAGTAGATAAAAGTTGCTTCAGTCGATCTCCGGTCTAGTCTTATAAACTAAACATCCGACTTGAAAATTTCCCCAGTACATGTATCAATTTAGATCTAATTGTTGATGGTGGAAAACAATCAGACACCGGCAAGGCTGAAATCATTCACCTGGTGATTCCTGTCATGCGGATTGAGTCGATCTTGTGGACAAGATAGGCCTTCCTAGAATCTAATGAAGACCTAATGACAAACAAACCAACCAGACACTATATTTCTCTAAATGCGCTTTATAAATAATGGCAAACAAATGTGTTTAAGGCCTACCTCATGTCCAACGCAAGTTTGGAGATGCCTTTGCTCCTTTGATCCAAGTAAGCTCTTTTGTCGCAAACCTGCAAGCACAAACAAGGCAAACGATTAAATAGCACCTGAATATCCAATATTATAAAACATATTTAACATGAAAGTCAAGGAGTCCATGAAACAAATAACATGAGATACTTGTCGAGAAAAATGAGCTTGATTGTATTAATTCAAAAGAGAAGAACCTTACAACCTTTGCCTTGACGTTGTACAAGCTCCTCCTAGGGTCCAACAAGAAGTCTCCTCTACTTTGACAAGCTTCACTCACTCCCTAATGAAGCCAAAAAGGTATGTGATCTCTCCTCTTAAGCTCAAATAGAAAGTCTTGATTTCACTAGCATTTACCCTCAAAAGTCCAGCTTCTAACCTCTCCAGCCACTGACCCAATGCCTCAATTTATAGTGCAATGGAGATCAGTTACCAGCTCCTCCTTCAAAGGGATAGCTCCTCTCAACAAGGCAAGGGATTAGTTCCTCCTATTATGGGATGCATGAACCACTTGGAGCGAAAAATCCACATAACAAATGCTTCTAGAAAACTCTGGAATTAACCCAAGATGAGTTTTTTAAGATAAAAATTGCGCCTTTTTACTTTCACAGGGGTACGCACCCTCCCCTTTACATACAGAGCGTATAAATATGCAGATATCCTGAACAAAAGGTGCGGGCCCGCAGGCAAAAGTGAGAGAAAGTGCGGAACCAGAGTTACATTGCTTTTTTGATGTCTTTCTCTTATTTCTAAAGCTTGTTTTGAAGAGCTGAGGTTTGAGACTTGCTTAGGAAGATGGTATAGGTGGTGATAGACCTACACTGACTACAAATAACCAAGGTGACAACATTTTTGTGTAACAGATTGCCCCCTAAAGTACGAAGTCTGTAGTATATGAGGATTTTCATTTATCATATAGGAAGAGTGAAGTGCTTTATCATTTCGAGGATCATCTTGCGGAGAGCTCGATTGGAACCTGTAAAAACATTCAATGAAAAATATATATATGAGATCATATCATCGCTGAGGTAGACATTCCCATACTCAGATAAAAACTGACTAAGAGACTGAAAACTGACTAGAAGAAAAACCGACTACAAGACTAACTACTGCTCTGGTATAGGAATGATCTCGTAACACATCATAAGTACAGACACATGTGGACACAGCATGGACGCAGCCATCTGTTTATGAATAGTCCATAATATAATGAATACAAAATTCCTCGCAACCTGGATGGTGGAAACTAGATCCAGGGTCTTCATTTCTACGTCCCGAACAGTACGATTCTATCCATGCGATTGAATGTGTTGAAGTCGAACATGGTAGAAACCGCTTGATTACCAGTCAATGATGTAAACTGTTAACAAGCGTGAGAGAAATCACCAATAATGACAATGGCTCTCAAAGTACTCGACACAATCCATGAAATGTGATAAGATGTGTTGATGTCTAACATGTCACGGAATCCTTTGATCGAAAGTCGATGATGTAAATTGTCGTCAAAGGCGAGAAACCTGCCATTGAGGCATGCAGATTTCAAGGTACCGACGATTCCTAGATCATCTTTCTAGATAATGAGTCAAAGTCAATAGAAAGCGAACCGTCGTAAGCAAGCCCACAACACGAAATCATAGATCAAGTTGAAGAAATTTAGTTGCAAGGACTGACTCAGGGATGGTCAAGATGGATGACAGACATTTTGCAGATGAATGGTTTATTTGCACTGAGCTCTTCAACACATAACGACACGACAGATGGTTTGGTGATGATTGACCCAAAGTTAATACCATGAAACTGGCTGAAGACTTTCAATATGGTTTGATCAACTTGTTAGGTAAAGGATTTCCCAACCGAGGTGAATGAAAGTGTCGTGTTCAAGAGTGGTTATAAAGTATGACAAACAAACTCACTTTTCTCTCTTTTCCCCCACCATTTCTGGCAAGTACCTCTTTATTTTTTACAAGCTTGAGGAGGATAACATATTCTTGATTAAAAGCTCACCCTTCGGGTGAGTCCAACTTAGTTTAAATTCGAAACCTAAGAAGGAGTGGTCCGTTCCTGTTTGTAATAGAACAGGTCCTTTACTGTCGAAATTTAACGAGTTGAGTATAGGAGAAAGTCGGCGTTTTTCATTTTTAGAGAGTCTGAAAAAACTTAAGAAGACTCCAGGGTTTGACTTTTTCGTAAATTTGTGTCTCCCAAGCCCGTAAAAGTATAAAATAATACTTGAGAGAACCGCTTGATCTTTTACGACCAAGGAGTACTTTTCGTTATTAGTGTCTTTGATCCGAAAAAATAAAAAAGCGACCAAGGACACGTCGTTTTATAACCAATATCGAATTTGAAACGACAAAAATCTGGCGATCTTTTTATGTTTTTACGGTCGGAAAAGAGCTGTAAATCGACCGTCTTTTAATTCCGTTTTAACGAGTTTAAAAGAAAAACTCGGCAATCTTTTCATGTTTTAGGAGTCAGAAAAGGGCTTAAAAGGTGACTCTAGTTGAAAATGATAGATTTCGCCTGAGTAATCCTGTTATCTTGCACAAAAACACGAACATTACTCATACCTGCTTGAAAGAGATAAAAATGTCGTAATAATACCTTTTTAAAGTGAAACATAAACAAATTTGAAATTTATTTACTCAAAAAACTTATAAAAAGGGGGTTTTACCATTCATTTTTACCATTTGTGATTTGGGTGAAATAGTGCTTTTGCTCTGAAAACTTCCCGAGAGGATTGCGGAAAATCCAACCGTCGGAATCGGACGTTGTCTTCACCAGGTAATCCACATCATCCTCCTCTTGTTTTTCAACCATTTAGTTTTTCAATTTGGTCATTTATTTTGTTTTTTGGGAGGGTTTTTGGGCGAAAAACCTGCACTCGGGGTACGCAGGCTCACCACTGCGAACCTGCGGACCCCGACTTTTTCTCCATTGGGAAAAAGTTCGGGGTCTGCACCTTCCATGTGGACAAAGTGTGGCCCCATGCACTTTGTCCAACAGGAAGGGTGTGGGCCCCGCCGCGAGGGTTTTTAACCCAAAATTCTCAAAAATTGACCAAGGAAAAATAGTTCTAGCATTTTAATTGATCTTTTGGTTTGATGTAGGGAGTACACCATGCTAGATTGGCGAGAACGAGAGCATGAGGATGTGGATGCAGCCGCATGGAATCATCAACCTTCGCTTGATGCTTTGAGGGCGTGCGGAATGTACAAATACTGGGCCATTCCTGGCATGAGGGCTAAGGTGGATTTCTTACAGTGGATGGTTGATAGGTGGAACGTCCAGGACCAGTGCTTCTTCATTGGTGGCCACCAGCTCGAGATTGAGCCGGTGGATATATACTTTTTGACCGGTTTGCCTAAGAGAGGCGTTGACTTGACCCTGTTTGGAGCTAGGGCGGGTGGCCAGTCCCTCGAAAGTCTCCGATTAGAGTACTGCAACAAGCAGTCTAGAGACAAAGGGATAGACATAAAGACCATATCCCTTCCTGAACTCAAGGTAATTGCATTCACTGTTACTCGACTTTGCAGGGCTGCCACTTTACACATTGCCACCGGATCCCAGATGCGTATGGCAGTCGATTGCTTTCAGGGCACCATTTTCAACTGGTGTGATGCTGTGTTGGCCAATGTGAATGGCCAATTGACCAGGGACAAGAGCGGATGACTGAAGACTTTTGGTCATGGTGCTATAGTCGTCAGCTTTGGCCTAGAGAGGATTCCTATGCTCATCCCGCAGCACCTTACAGTTGTAGTTGGGCATCCCCGAGAGCCCAGACTGATGCGATGGGTCGCAGTCATGGCCCATCATCCTGACAAGGGGACGGAGGTCATCTGGTTCAAACCTGAGTTTTTCCAATGGTTGGAGCATCAGGTTTTCTCTATCCAGGACTTTCCTTATGCTGGGATTGACTTTCATGGAGACCCAGACATGGCTTTTCCTCCAGGAGAGTAGTGGGATGACTCAGGTAATCATTTTCAGCACTTTCCTAATGTTAATTTTTATTATTTTTTATATCGTCTCAAAACTGATAGTAATAATTTTTTAAAATGCCGATGTGGGTCCATAGTGACCAGCCGCTCTCCGGCCCTTCAAGAGAAAGAAACCACTTGCGCCAGCTCCAGCCCCACAACGAATCAGCAGAGACCTTGGCCGAGTTGGAGAGTCACCTAGAACGCTTGACAGGGGACATTCCCGAGACTAGCATATGTGATTGGAGTCCCGGACCTTTTAGGAGGTTCCTTTGTAAGGTGGCCCGTGCAGTGGTTTCGTATCGAGATCATCACCAGTGATGGGATGATTGCTTATGTAGTCACATGTGACATTTTGCTTTATTGTATCTATCATTTTTGCCGATCATAAGGTGTTTTTCAACCTATGATCGAGGACGATGTATTTTTTGACACACTCCTATATATATATGATATCGTTATTACTGGCTTATCTTGTTAAACATGTTATGGAATGTTTTTAAATTTACTTGTATGATTATCGCAGATGTATACTTAACACTTGAGAAGCAATTGCATCTGCTAATGTATTTAAAGATCTTGGAATATGCTGATATTCAATGTAATCAAATTCATGTTCCAAGAGACGTACTCTCAAAAATAATCTTAATAAAACTGGATTTCTAATGGCGTATACTCTATTAAGTTGTAATACAACGAGTTCAGAATCCAACCTCACTATCAAACTCTGAATCCCAAATGAAATAGATTCAGATAATAACTCCACCACTGCACTATACTCTTCAATGTTTTTTGTTGTTTGACTGAGGCTTACCCCATGCATAGATACCAACTCGTCAGAGGGTGAATAGATAACCCAAGCTGCGGAAGAAATATTCTGTGTACTATGACAAGCGCCATCAGCGTAACCAATATATGTTTGAAGAGGCGTCGACATCTGCAACATCAAACGCAAAACCAAGATAAGCAGGAATAATGACGGAAAACTCAATCTCTAAGCTAAGCACACTTTAATCTAAAACACACCAGCTAGAAGAAAAAACTAACCTAACTAAAAATCTCTACACTTGCTTTAAGCATAATATCTTTTCAGGTAAAGACCATTTCTGGGTTTACCTAAAGAGACCCCGTCAAAGTCTACCAACTCATAGGCCCCTTTCGCTAGCTTTCGCTTGACAACAAAGGGACCATGCCACATAGGCACGAATTTTCCAGCGCCCAATTTATCATTTGTGTTGACACCTAATCCTCAGTGATTGGGGAACTGAATGTGAACAGTCATCGAGAAGATGAACTGAACAATCACATTCTTGTATATATTAGATAGCTGGTTAAGTGAATAAAAGTATTAGTTTTCTGGAGTTACTCCTGGCTTGACATGGTATCAGAGGACAGGTCCCAGGTTCTATTTTTAACCTTGTAACTCCTGCCTGGCTTATGCTCCTCTGTCCCACACCTGAAGCTGCATACATGAATGAAACGCACGCTTCCTGAAGACTCTTTTTCTAAAGACTACCAGTATAATCATTGGCTCAGTTGGAGGAGTTGCGCTGATAGCAGTAGCACCAGATGTCATGAGTGAAAACCAGGTATCCTGAATTGAAATGCCTGGTAACGTAGTCTCCCCTTCCGCTTACATGAAACTCTTCGTTTTTTCGTTTGACTCTCCTTTTGGTCTGCGAGTCATTCAAACTACTCCTGGAGGGAGGTCGGAGCATTTCGATTCGAATAATAGCTTGTTGTAGTCTCTGATACCTGCGTTGTGGTTTTGAGTTGAATACATCAGTTGTACAAAATGGAATCATCCTTTCCCTCCCTGGCTACCATATCTTCCGCCTTTGCTCTCAATACCTCAACGTCTGCTCCATCCATCCACAGGTGTGGCTTACTCTTTTACAACATCTTTCATCTTCCATCCATCCACAGGTGTGGCTTACCAGCTAACACCCGAATGTCATCTTCCATCCACAGGTGTGGCTTACTCTTTTACAACGTCTTAATTTTTATTCTGCTCAGATTATAGTTTAATTTTTACCAGCTAACGCCTTTGCTCTCAATACCTTTACTCTACGCAACGGAGTCACGGGTATAAGAGCCATCGGTTGGAAGAGTTACTTCCATGTCCCAGCTCTCCAAACTTTTTTGAACCGATCGATTTTTGGAGTGTTAAAGCAGCGTATTGGAGCCTTGAATAGTCACTGAAGCATTGAATAGTGAGTTTGAAGCCAGTGTTTGAAGCGTTGAATAGTGAGTTTGAAGCCAGTGTTTAAAGCGTTGAATAGTGAGTTTGAAGCCAGTGTTTGAAGCGTTGAATAGTGAATTTGAAGCCAGTGTTTGAAGCGTTGTGATTTACAGCTTTAAGAACTTGTACAAGGCGTTGTGAAGTCTATTGGACGCATTATACTGTGTGTTTTCCAGAAATATGAGTTGATTGAATCTAGCTCATCCCAGATTGTTTCAAATCCCTAGTGATTGCGCCTGTCAGAGAGAAATAATTGCTTTTTGGAAAACTTTAATTTATACATTAAGGATAAATTTTTTGCCTTCCTTTCTAGCAGCAATATATATATTACAGTGGAAGCAAGCGCTCAAACATTTTTGCAGAGATGTATATATATGGTGATATATGTATGATCAATAATGGCGTAGCAGAATTTTGAATGATTTTTTTTCTCCATATCAAAATCATTTTTTAAAGCAGCGGAAGTTTTTTAAGAGCAAATTGTTTTTCGCCATCAGAAGCATTAATATATCAGCAAAAGTTTTTTATATCAGCAGAAGTAACCTTTTACAGAATGCATTCAATCATCTCTATGATAGGAATAGTTCTCACTGGCAAGGAGAACTATCCTGACTGGTCCCGGATGGTACAACACACCCTCATTTTCAATGAGCTGTTGAAAGGAGTGTGTGTCGGAGAAGGAGACAGTGACCCAGAAAAGCCTACATCAGACAAAGAGCTCGCCATCTGGGAAAACAAGAACAGCAAAGCGTATGCATTAATAGCAGCGCCTGTAAATAAGGAGGTGAGTCGTCACATTTCAACATGTTCAACTGCCTTTGAAGCTTTACAAAAGCTGAAAGAGCTCTATGACTCACATTCTGCACTTGAAGTCATCCAAATTATGATTAATCTCTTCACTCTTGAACTGCAAAATAATGACCCTCTTGCTCTTGCATCTGAAATAAAATCTATAGTGCATGATATCAAATCCACTAAAGTTGAGCTAGATATATCTCTTATTGCTTTTCTCAAGGCACTGTATCCTACATACTCAAATTATCTTGAGTCTTTACAAGCAAATGGAAATCTCAATGATATAACCTTCGACTCTCTTGTGAAAAAGTTTGCTGAAAGAGAAAAAGCCTTTGGAAAGAATACAGTCCCTGAATCTTCTGAAGAGACTGTATGCCTCGCTAATAAAGAAAAATATCCTGCTCAAGAGTCTACAAGAGGAAGAGGTGGACGAAGAGGAAGAGGAAGACACTTCAGAGGCAGGGGGGGCAGACATCCTCAAGGAGAAAAGGCAGATTTACATTGTATTCGCTGCAAAAGAAATGGATCACATGATGCCTCTACATGCAAGCTACCATGGGACAAAATTGAGCAGAGAAGAAACCAACAGAAAAGGTAAAACTGATGATACAGACAAAGGTAAAGCACCTGAATCCGCTCACTATATTGAGGCACAATGTAACATTGGAGTAAATGAAGATTTGTTTAACACTTCACTTGCTTCCCGGAAAAATGAATGGCTGCTTGATTCAGGAGCAACCTGTCACATGACTCATAGAAATTTTTTGAAGATTTCACTGACAATGTTGATGGAGCAGTATACTTTGCAGATCAGTCAAAAATCAAGCCATCAGGGCTTGGCACAATCAGGCTTAAACTGCCTGGTCTCCCAGACTTTCTCCTGGATCATGTTCTATATCTCCCACAGCTCAAGAGAAACTTGTTGTCCTTGGTCCACATCCGCCAGCAAGGTCACTCAATTCACATGTTTGATGGCAAGCTTGAGGTAAAAAAAGCATCTGACCACTCACTTGTCATGAGGGGAATAGAAGAAGAAAGGCTTCTCAAACTGCAAGGAACATCTGCTCATGCACAACATTTCTCATACAATTCTCATCATGAAGAAGGTACACTTCCATCAAGTTTACTATGGCATGCTAGATTTGGACATTTAAACTATGACAGTCTCCGTTTATTGAAGAAAAATGGTGTGGCTGGTTTGCCTACAATTCCTAGAAAACTTAAGCAATGTGATGCTTGCATTCTAGGAAAGCATAGCAAACAGTCATTTCATGACTCACATTCAAGAGACATAGGAAGCTTGAACTTATTCATTCAGATTTATGTGGTCCAATGCCTGTTCCTTCTGCAAATGGAAATAAATATATCATGACATTTATTGATGACTACACCAGAATGTGTTGGGTTTATTTATTGAAGAACAAATCTGATGCTTTCAAACATTCAAGAATTTTCATAAATGGATTGAAAATGATGCAAATCTCATATTGGGTCTATTCGCACTGATAATGGAAAAGAATATACATCAAATGAATTTGAACAATATCTTCGCCAACATGGGATTAAACATCAAACAATTGTGCCTTATAATCCCCAACGGAATGGTGTAGCTGAAAGAATGAACAGAACAATTTTGAATATGGTATGATCCATGCTTTTTTTCAAAAATGTAAAGATAATGTTTTGGGCTGATGCTGTTCTATGTGCTGCATATATAAAGAATAGATGTCCATCTAGTGCTATAAGAACAAGACTCCTTATGAATTGTGGTATGGACATGTTCCTTCGGTAAAACATCTCAGGATTTTGGTTCCACCTGTTATGCTTTGATACCAAAGGTACATAGAAACAAACTTGGTGCTAGAAGTCGTAAGTATATCTTCCTGGGGTATTCAAACACCTCCAAAGCATACCGCCTCTATGATGAAGAAAATAAAAAGTTTGTTATATCTAGAGATGTAATTTTTCTTGAATCATCCAAATCTGACAATGTTGTTGAGCGGAAACTTGATCGCTTGGATAGATTCGCAAAAATGAAATCATTTCAAGAATTTGAAAATCAGATTCCACATCTTGAAGGGGGGTTTCCTATACTAGATCAACATGTGGAATCTTCTTCTGAAGAATACTCTCCCCCGACTGAAACTCCAACAACGGATGATGCTTTAAGTGATGTAATTGATAGAATTGGGAGACTCAATCTTGATCACTCCCAACTCAATCAACAGAGTAGCCTGGACCATCTCAGAAAGGTCCCCCAAATTGGCTGACAAAGACACTTGAAAGTGTTCATCCTGATGAAATTGGAAAAGCAGGAACCAGAAATTCAAACCGACAAAATGGAGGTGATGTAGATGACTCTAATTCACCTGTTGATATGGATGTTTCTTATGATTGTGAATTGAACTTGTCTACAGATTTTGAACCAACTTCCTTTAAAGAAGCTGCTTCTCATGATGAAGGTGGAAAGAAGCAATGCAAAAGGAGTATGATGCCCTCATAAAGAATGACACTTGGAAGCTGGTTGATCCTCCATTTGGAACCAA
>APFE030548869.1:0-10874 GCA_000404065.3 Pinus taeda
TATTAATTATTATTGTTGTTATGTTAACTAATTATTATTAATATATGCAATTTTATTAAACAATTAGCTAATACCAAAATGTGTTAGGTTGAATAGTTAAATTGGTTAACCTATGTATCATTTTTAAGATAAACATTTAAAAATAAATAACATCATATTTTATATAATAAATATGTTAACAAAATTATATAAAATGAACATCATAGCACACACTTAGTTTACTCCATAATATGTCAAAAATTGATCAAATAATTGCCTGGGGTTTTGTAAATATATTTTTTCTTCTATCATTTGTAAAATTTAATTTAAAATTTGAATACATAATTGGTTTTGGTCTTGTTGCTACAACACCACATGAGCGAAGCCTCAACCTTGAATCAAAAGGTCTTATGAGTTGGCGAGAGTTTTCTCCCATGTTAAAAATAGTATTAATAATAGTTTAATCTTATTTAACTTATATAAATTAATTATTATTTAATTTACATCAAAAAAAAGTAGCAATATTTGATGCAGTTGTCTATAATGCGACTTTTTGAAAGCTTTTCTGGTGGGTTTTTCCGGTCAAAATCCGACAGTAATTTATTGGAATCGCAAGTTTGATAGCTAGTTTCTGCACAATCGAAGCGTCCCAGGGGTTTTTCAGGGTGCTAATCCAAATATGTAGTCAAAAAACCATTTTAACTGCAACAAATCAAGATTTATCCTCAATTTCTTCCACCGGATTCTGTTACCGGAATCTCCAAAAAGTCGCATTATAGACAACTCCTTATTTGATATTCTTAATAAATTATGGTACAATTTGACACAATAATGATAAGATAAATGATAAAAATAGAATATTAATAGATATAAAATAAAATGATGTTATATAGACTATCTAATTTATACAAATATATCTTAACAAATTATTTAAAATAATTCTTACACTATGACCTAATCTTAATGTAGGGCACACATATGACATGATCTTAACATAGCGCACACATCATTTCATATTAATAGAAATCCTAAATCCACACTAGAAAAACTAAACTTAACTTGCAAGTAAGTGGACAATCTAAATCTACACTTCATAGCACAACTTAAATGACCGAGAACGTGAGGAACTATAAAAGCAAAGTGACTGAAAGATATAACATGGTAGGTAATAAACCTCGAAAGCAATTTTTAATGAAACATAGGAGTTTAGAGGTTTCCTCAACAGTGTTGGGATCATATTTGATGGCGGTCTCGTTGAGATGGAAATAGTGGCCAACTTTTTGAGAGATATATTGCTCCACTTCATGACATTGCGCTTTTCATGGATTTGCAATGCTCCACCTGCGTGTCATTAATAATTTCTTTATTAGTGATGGCCACCAACATGCATGAAAACCTCAAGTCCTTCATAAGTGGAGCGTTAGGTCCCATTCCGTTGGTGATTGAATGCTCTCTGGTTGCTAGGTACCCGCTGGTATTATTATTAGTTAAGAAATTATTATTTCAAAACATAATTAAGTTCTTCAAACAATTTGAAGAAATTATTGACCATTCCCCGACTTGAAAGCATAGAGTCGGGTGGAATCTCCATCTCGAATGTTCTTCTTTTGGATCTCACATATCCAGGATGTATACAAACACCTCCTCACACACAAACAAGACGTAGTAAATCGACTGTCGGAGTGGCGAGCCACTTCGATAACGAACAAGGTTTCCTTGGGTGGAAATTACAGATTCCATAAAACTGTAGTGATTCTTCCAACATCACCTCAAACAAAACTCGGGGAATCAATCCGAGGTCCAAGCTATGATACCATGAAGAGGTTTTCAGTTACATCTATGGATTCCATAGAAATTTTTGGTGTAACAGAAAACCTCGTCATCCTTCATCTATCTTAAGAGCTTCATGGCCTTGTGCGCTAGCCCGTACTTGGATAGGGCATCGAACATCTTGATGGCCAGCTAAATGAGGCCGTTCTCTATCATCTTGTGGATGACCTCCTGCAGGTATGTGGGGTCATCGAGCTCCTGAATCACAAGCTTCTTGTTGAAGGGGTCGAAGAAGGCCATGGGGCCCTTGGGTTTCTTGGCTTGCTTCTTCTTCTCTTCGTCGGTTGAGTCGTCCTCTGAGGCATTGTTGGAATTGGCTTGGATGATGAGATTTCGGCATTGGGGTGCGCTTTCGAAGGGAATCTTTTTGGAGTATACTATTATGTATGGAGTGATATAAGGTCTTAAGTATTGCAGGGATTTGTTATTTGAAATGAAGTTATGGATATCAGAAGCTCTGATTGTGAACAGAGGAGGAGGAGCAATTGAGAATTTTGATAGAATCAAGGAATTTAAACGAGAATGGTATGATAATAGACGCTTATTGATTCCGCTAGCTATTGATAAATGACACATGAAAGGGCGTTGGAACAACATCTTGCTCGTTGTTATGGCCAACTACAGCAGAGCATTGTTTTAAAAGTCGGCCGGCTCGCAACCGACTCGGTTGAGTTGCTCTGAACCAATAAAAAAATTTGCAACCCGACCTTCGAACCGATTCAGCCGGCCGGGTTAAGACCGACCCGGCCTTCAAACTGGTTCGGCTAGCTTGGTCTTAACCTGGCCGACTTGGCCAAGTCTGTATCAACTCGGCCGGGTCACTTCCTGCAGCCAGTAAACCCAAAAAACGTTTTTTTTTTTTTATGATTTTGCTGAGTGTTGGGGACTCCAAATGGTTTTATTAATTGGTTAGTTGTCTTTGGGGTCCATTCCCCTCTCCCAAACCCTATTTAACCCACTCAACTCCTCTCATTCTCTCACAATCATCTCATGCGTTTGAGTGAGAACTTCAGTGAGAGTTTGTGAGGAGTTGTTGAGTTTGTTTTTGGAGCAACAGTGAGGAATCTTGGGCAAGCATTGTAGCTAGAGTGAGGAGCTTCTTGGGTAGCCATTTGGAGCAGCATTGAGGAGTTGATTTCTTGGAGCAAGCTTGAGGAGGCAGTTTGTGCCTAGAGGTATTTTTTTTCACTTGTACAAATCTGTTTTTGCTTATTAAATTTTAGGTTCATATCTAGAAATCCTAAAGAGTGTTTTTTGTGAAAGAAATGAACATTGAATCAAATTTATTTATTTATTTATTTTTTTCATTTTCAGATTGTTTGCTTTCATTTCCAAGTCAAAAAATGGCACCTAGAGTGAAATATGTTGCTTGGGCATATGTTGAAATGGTTGATAGTCAAATGCATTGCAAATTTTTCCATAGGAAAATTAAGGAAGGTCTTGGGGGCATTAATAGGCTGAAACAACACTTGGCAGGGATTAGAGGCCAAATTACTCCATGTACCTCACCAAAAATTGGGGAGATTAGGAAGAAATTGTTAGCCAGCTTTGAGAAGTTTAAAGATAATAAGGCTAGGCAAAAAGAGTTAGAGGCTGAAATTGGGAGGAAGAGGGAGATACAAAAAATATGGCTACCAACCCCCATTATGATTTTGAGGGTTCTTCCTCTATCTTACGTACTGATGCATCCAACCCTTTCCGATATGTTCCTCCCTCTTTTGATTCTATTCAAGAAAAGGGAAATGGTAGAATGAAAAAGGGTGATATGTCTATCAAAAGTTATTTCACTTCCTCCTCTCCATCAGATGCACATGGTTGTCAAGCTAGTAGAAGTCAAATGCAGCCCACTTTAAATGACCATTCGAAGAAAGAATTGAGGGAGACTGCTTGTGATTACATAGCTAGATGGTGGTATGATGCTGATATCCCCTTCAATGCTTTTCGTTCACCATATTATGAGCCTATGTTTGATGCAATACATGCTGCTCGAAAAGGCTTCAAAGGCCCTACTATGCATGAGCTAAGTGGGTATCGTTTGCAGAAAGAAATTGCCTCCATTAATGAGTATTTGAAAGATTTCAAGGACTCATGAGCAAGAACAGGATGTACCATCATGTCAGATGGATGGACTGATCAAAGAAACCATACCATCATAAAATTTCTTATCTTCTGCCCACGGGGAACCATTTTTTAAAATCAGTTGATGCATTTGATAAGGTAAAAGATGGGCAATTATTGTTTCAGCTATTGGATCAGGTCGTTGAGGAGGTGCGGGTGGCTCATATTTTTCAATTCATCACAGATAATGGCTCTAACTATGTTCTTGCTGGTAAACTGTTAGAGGAAAAACACAAGACCATCTTTTGGACCTCATGCTTGAGGATATTGGAAAATTAGAGTGGGTCAAAAACACTGTAGATCATGCCAAAAGCATAACAAAATTTATCTACAATCATTCATGGATTTTGAGCCTCATGAGGAAACACACTGGGGGCAAGGATATTATTAGGCCTTCCATCACTATATTTGCTACTCATTTTTTGACATTGCAATCTATGCTTTCCCAAAATAGAAACTTGCAAAAGATGTTTTCCAGTGATGAATGGAATCAAATCAATTGGTCTCACAAACTGGAAGGCAAAGATTTGAGAAAGAAAGTCAATGAAGAAATATTTTGGAGAAAGGCAACAAAGATTGTGACGCTTGTTGAGCCACTGGTTAAGGTGTTGCGGTTAGTGGATGGGGAAATATTGGCTATGGGCTTCATTTATGAGACTATGGATCAAGAAAAGGAGAAAATAAAGAGGGCATACAAGGATAAAGTGGCTAAATATGGGCTCATTTGGGCAATCATTGATGAAATATGGAACAATCAACTCCATTTCCCTATACATGTAGCTGGGTAATTTTTGAACCCAAGGTATCATTATAAAGCTAAGGAGTGAAGAGCTTTGAGGGGGGAGGTTAGATATGGACTGATTAACTACATTGATTGCGTGATCCCATTGGAGTTTGATCAGCTGGAGATACATCGACAGGTCATGACCTTCAACAATGCCTCGAGTACCTTTGGGAAGAACCTGGAAAAGATTGCAAAAGAAGCAGATGAGCCAGGTAAACAAAAATTTCAGAAAATAATAACTAATTAAAACATTAAAAACTAACCTATAATCAAAGGAAATAAATAGGATTAATAATCTACATATTAAAATCAATTAAGTAAAACAATTAAACTAAAATTATTATAATATTCATATGTCGGCTTCAATATAAAATTTATCAAGATTTAGGTTTATTTATACTCTCGTCGCAAGATTCTTCTCTCAAGGAACTATCAATCATATTTTACAAAATTAAGTCCGGATGATGGACCCATTTTGTGGTTTGAAACATCGACAGAATGAACATGATATTGTGGATAATCTGGATCATGCTACTCCAAAAAATTTCAATTTTCAAATTCTTAGTAGTTTTTTCAAATTCTATTAAATAGTTTATAATTTGAAAGTTGGATATAATTTGTAATTTTGTTGAGTTAACTCATTACACTCCTAATTTTTTTTTAGCACAATCGTGGGAGACTTTTGGTGGCCATTGTCTTGAATTGCAAAAGTTTGCAATTCATATTTTGAGTCAAACTTGTAGTGCTACTGGGTGTGAGCGCAATTGGTCTATCTTTGAGAGGATTCACACAAAGAAGAGAAACTGTTTGGATAAAAAACAGTTAAATGATCTAGTCTATGTCCAACACAACCTCCGGCTCAGATGCAACCAATTACTGAACAAAAGACCCGATTCAGATCCCATTGTGTTGGAAGACATTGATCCAACATCAGATTGGGTAGTGGAGAGTCATCTAACAGAGTTTGATCCTGATGAGGATCTTGATTTTGATTTAGATAGGGAGGCATCACTCGAACATGATGTTCAGTTGAATGCAGATCCCGATCCACTTGTGCTACCAACCTCAGCCTCAGAGCCAGCAAGGACTCCAGTTGCAGGTGCTTCCTCTGCTCAGCCATGACAAAAGCGCGGCCACACATCTTCTCTATCTCAGCTTGCATCTGCTACACAGCCTGCCAGTGCTACCACTTCTACAGTTTCAGTTGGAGATGATGATGAGGAGGATCCATGGGCCCCCTTGTCTAATTCTGATGATGATCCAGAGATTGATCCACATGATCTTGGTTCCTCTAGCAGTAGCTACTAGCTAGTGGCCCAATAGTACTAGTCACATTTTACTTTTCTTGTGGAGGTCATTTCTAGCCTCCTTGGTTATGTGATTTTGTTTTGAATTTTTGATCATGTATGTATTGGACAGTGCACTGGGTGCCATTTTGATATAATGGATATATTCATGAGCCTACTTTGATCATATGTTGTCTTCCATTCATATTCTAATGCTGTGTGTTTGGAAACATGAATGAAAGTCTTTAGAATTATGTTTTTTATAAAAAAAAATAAATATTTAATGTATTTTTTTACAATGCCCGAGTCATTGAAATCGAGCTGACCAAGTCGATACCAAGTTGGGGTCGGAGTCGGAGTTGACCCTCGGCCGAGTCGGAGTTTTAAAACATTGCAGTAGAGAGCTGAAGAGTGAATATTGTAGCTGTCACTGAAAGTGTTTGTTTCGATTCGCTAATATTAATGGTATGTAAACTAATTGAAAATTTGAATTTATTTTATTGCACACTAACATTAATGTGGGGTGGAAAATATTTGTGTGTTTGTTAAGGGTCAAGTTTAAATTAACAAGCAACTGTGAATTTTATTATTATTTTAAATGAATTAAATAATATAACTTCATGTTCATTAGAAATTGTAATGAAAAGCGTCAATGATGCATCATATTCATGAGCAACAAATTTTTAAAAAACCCCAGTTTAATACAAATATCAAGGTTTTACTCATTAAGATATGATAATGTTAAAATATGATTATAAGTAGATATTATTATTATTATTATGTATTTTTTTAATCATGAGCATCGATAATTTGATAATTTGTGGAAGTGATGAGATTAGGTATAGAAATCAAGTTTATTTTTATCTTAAAATTTTGCAAGTCAAATATAACAATAGCTTCTAATTTACCCATGGCCAAGATGTGCTTACTCTTCTACCTTATTTCAATGAACTAACATAATTTTTACTTTTTAGCTTTTAATTCTTCATTTTCTTACTTTCCTTACTTAAAACATATATAAAATAACAAACATTTTAACCTTATCACGTAATGTTTTTTATATATAAATATTATAATTGAATAACTCTATTATATTAATTATAACCTTATGTTATAATTATATACTACATTAAACAAAATTATAGCAATTTAAAACTAATAGATTCCTATAATGTTTTGCTTAGTTAAAATACAAACCTTGCTAATACAAACAACTACTAGATATTGGGATATTCCTTATGGGATAGTTGCACCTAATGATTAATTTCTCATCTAATGAATGTAGTCATATAAAATAGGTGCTACCTTTAAGAGAAAGTTAAGCTTAATAAAGTGAGGAATAGGTACATAAAGTGCTCAATAAATAACTTACTCATTCCAAAAAATTAATTAGGATCATGATATTGCCAAGATTATTATGATATGACAATGGTTCACCATATTCTTTAATCGGTGGATTTATATTACAAGTTTTCCCCTCACTCTTCCAAACATGTCTATCATATACTAGCAAACAATGACATGGGTATCTTCTCATAATTGCACAAATTATTGTATGTTGTTCCCAATATAAAGGAATAACATGACACGCAATCTGTCGTGGAGATGCATCCATAATTGGATGGTTTATTTTCACCTAAAAGCATCCATGGTGGAGAAGGATCTTAAATGAATACCCAAGTAGAAAAGTTATGGGTGGTCACCTAGATTATTGAAATGCTCACATTTATTAGTTTAATTCATTGATAAATTCTAACTAATAGTGGGAGAATGGAGAGTACCTACCAATTATTTGACAAAATTTGTGAACAAGGTTTGGTGTTGTGAATTTCGTTGATTATTGGTTAAGATTGGGTATTATAGCAAGGCCTTAGAGCTCATTGCAACAATAAAGAATTGACCTTAAAGCCATACTTAGCTACGAGAAGTTCCTAATTTGGGTTTCTACATTAGGACTTATACATAACTTATTTGATGAAAATCTATAGTGAAATGTGATTTAATCACCGTTGGTGATAACATTACATGCTCATAATGCAAGAAAGGCTTAGAAATGTAACATAGAATGGAGTGTGAATGCATTCATTAGGTCATGATAATGCAGGGTTAGCACTGATCTGGGGAATAGAAATCATAGTGAGTTACTATTCTATAGCTTTATTTGCAAGTCAGGATGGTTCCCTAAAATGGTTTAGTAATGGTTAAGGATACCACTGATCTAAGGAAAAGCCAATGTTAAGAGATGCTTGTAAAATCTAGTGCACAAGAAATAAGGAAACCTTTTAGAAATGACTTGTCATCTATGATCAATATGCAACTGACAATTGGCTATTGATATATTTTGTTGTTGTTGGTTGCTAATAAAAAAATTCTCTTTGGAAGAAAATGAAATCTTTTTGGTAAGTTCATCTAGCAGTTCTGTTATATTGCATATTGGAGAAAAGTATGGTAGGGTTTCTATCAGACTAATCAGGAAAGATAAATTAACAAATCACCACTATCTCAACGATATGTAAGGAAGCTCAATCACCTATTAAAATAATCATCGAATATTACATATGTAAATAAGAACCCTATCCAATTATAATATTGGAATAAGTGACAAGAAAACGTATAAATTGAAAGAGAATTGTATAGTTTCCATATTCTAGATTAATGGTGTTAACATAGTGTAATTCAAGTAGAACCTTTCAATACCTACCCAAATCAAGAAAAATTGCATCCACAAAGCCCACGGGTGCCCTTAGCATTGGATAATACTAATGCGAGCTAGTGAGAAGATGTGGGCATATTGACCCAAGGATTTGAACTCCAAGGTTTACTTTTGGATGGGAAATCCTGTAGGCCCATACTATGCTTTTCCAACCTTTGTCTCATGGATACTTTGAATATCTAGAATAAAATGAAACAATGATACAAGACCAACCTAATCTAGAGCATAAGGTAATGCATGGTACATCCCTGCAATCCTTTCTTTGTAGGACACAATTCTCTCTACTAAAATTGCAGGTTGCACATTTGAATAGTTGTTGACTCCTAAGAATATAGCTGCTCGATACAAAGCCCCAACGATGATAAATAGATCATTTATGATGTCCCTGATATACAGTGATTTGTCGCTAGTTTCTAAGAAGATTCTATATCATACAAAATGAAAAGATCACACATTTTGTTGATTTTGGTATTCAAACAAAATGTTTTGGGTACTAATATGCCATACAAAGTTAAATTTAAGTACATACAATTTTGTGTCCAATTTCCAAAATATAGTTACAAAGAGAAAAGCACCTAATAGCATTATAATTGGGAATTTCCTAGTAAGTCCACCATGGATTCTACACACATGATGTGAACTTTCCAAAGAATGATTATGAATACTCGGTTTAGGCAACTTGTTGATTAACAACTTATGATCCCGCATGTTGGACGACAAGTCCATATCAGCAATCGAAGTTCAACAATTTCATAGGTGACAAGCATTAGGAAACCTCGGATCAACGAACGTCGATTGAGTTAAATAAGTTGGGACAATGTATTCCTTTTCAAATCATTGGGAAGGCCAAAAAGGAATTTACAAAGGAATTCACTAAACAAATAGGGTAGGTAAGGTCTCTTTCTGTCTCATCCAGACATGACACGTGGAGGCATGCGGTTGGGTCTAATAACAACAGATGGTAGTCTGTGATCAGCTCCGGTGTGAAGTGGTAGGATATGATTAGTTCTTATAAGGGACACGTGGCTACTAACATCAGCATGACATCACGTTAAGGAGGGACACATGGTTGCTGACGTCAGAATGATGTGACGATAAGGAGGGACATGTGGCAAGAAATTTTGGTGTTTTGAGGTGGCCTAATGGGCCATATCCTGGTGACACCTATCACAACTAAGGAGACACCATGTGGCAATAATGATGTCACAATGGTAATCAACGATTGACAATTTGGTGTTGTTGACATATAGGAAGCAAGTGGAAATCCTCGATAAGAAGGCTCCGATAGTGTTAAGTGCTTGATTGTGCAATAAACACAAAACCAATGGTGCAGTGCTTAACAAAGGAAAAATGCTCCTAACACAATGGTGAAATACTTAGCTCCTTTGGCCATGGCACTCGGTCATGACCCTCGGTCCTATGAAGTGAAATGCGAAAAGGGGCCAGAACAAAAAAGTACAAGGATAATCAAAATTCATTGTTTGTTTATGAATAAAGTTATGATAGAGGAAAAGCTCTAATAAAGTTCAATACAAAGGATAAAAGGCCCTTGGTAGAATGCTAAAGGGCTTAGCGCCTTAAGTCTAAGATTCCAGTCACAACACATGGTCCTATAAGTGGATATTCGATGAGGGCTAAAAGTAAAAAGGGCTTGACATAATCAGACGTCTGCAATCGGTAGTTTCTTGGTGTTGCACCATATTTAGCACTATGAAGCATTTCCTCTGATAAAGCATGATACAGAGTAATGAAGGGCATATAGAGAAACGAACTGTGTGAGTAAATGTTAAGCATATATTTGGTCTTTGGATTGAAGGTGGATTGTAAAATATGTATGATACAAATAAAAAAGGAAAATGGTCCAAAAAATGTCCATTCCTGAAGTAGAGAGAAGCCATGCTAGAGTGTTGTCAAGCCTTGTGAGCGTTGAAGTGCATGGAGAGTCTCAGTGATGGGAGAGTCGTAGAGATATAGGACCGCGCCTACATTGAGTATGCAGGTATACTAACAAGTGATAGATGCAACAACAACATGGAGAGGCCATGCCTAAGAATAGTGCAAAGTGATGCATGAAGACAGTGTGGCAACATCAATAGTCTGGAAACATCGACAGTGTGGAAACATTGATAGGGTGGAAACATTAATTGTGTGAATGGAAGAGGAA
>APFE030548885.1:1825-41741 GCA_000404065.3 Pinus taeda
GGGTTGTAGCTCCCTTCCAGGAGAGACTGGAAAATGAGAGAGAGTTGTAGCTCTCTGCAGGTTGTAGCCTGCATACTGGTAAAGGACTGCACCAGTACAAGACCATTGTAAAAAGGATTTTCTAATTTGAAAGAAGATAGAGACATATTGCAGCAGGTGGTTTTCACCCACATTGGGTTTCCACCTTATATCTGGTGTTCTTTGATGTGACTGTCTGTTTTCTTGTTCATGCTCATTATTTTATGGTACTGATATGCAAAAATAATTCAAAGTGTAAATAAGGAAGATTTGGTAAAAGGACTAGATAATACTGATTCACCCCCCCTCTCAGTATTATTTTCAACAAATACTTCATCATTTGAAGTATCAGGGGTGGATTTCTAAATATTTCTATAGTTGACTGATCTATTACCTAAGGGCTATTGTACCAACTTCTAGTTGACAGACAAAACAAGTTTTAAAGATACTTCTGTACAGGATTCATGTGTTGAGCTATCTCAATGAAGTATAAATTTCAATTGTTCATGTTTCTTTGTAAGTATTTCATAAACTTTCATGTGTTTTAAATTTAAATGTTATAACAGAAGTTTTTCTGCAGAATTTGATAAACATTACACTCTCCTTTTAACTGTTATAAATTTCTATGTTTTCTTCTGATATCTAGTTTAGAGGATTCTTAATTTACCTCTGATCTTGATTGATCTTCTTCATCCTTCTTTAGTGTCTGGTTTTAGGAATTCTTAATTGCTCCTTGATCCCGATTAAAAAATAATTTCACCATTCAACATTGAGATCTGATATAGCTCAGCTATCTTTCCCTATAATACTTCCTTTATAGTTTTTTGATTGTTTTGTTTTCAAAGTCATATTGACTCAATAGCCTAATGGAAATGGAAAATCTCCTATTCATTTAGATCATGAATTCCACCAACCAATCAAAACCAATCCAATCAAGCAGACATAACTAGCCTAAAATCCATTAAATAAACAAAGTTAAGTCATATAGAGAGCCCTCTCTGAGTTTAGGAAGGCTAGATCCTAAGCTCCAAAGTAGGTTTGTAGTTACCTTTCATACTTCTTTTTAATGCATTAGACAACCCTTGGAAATTTTGGAGTGATAAGATAGTGGCGATCATACTTGGGAACTCAGTCCCTAGTTAAAATCAATCTTCAAGGAAACAATTTTCCTCATTTTTCACATTAAGGATTTAAAGGGTTGTTTGAGAGGAGCATTATAAGTCAAAATTCTAGC
Source organism: Pinus taeda (assembly GCA_000404065.3). Taxonomy (NCBI): domain Eukaryota; kingdom Viridiplantae; phylum Streptophyta; class Pinopsida; order Pinales; family Pinaceae; genus Pinus; species Pinus taeda. The sequence continues at coordinate 3,078 of APFE030548885.1, forward strand.
TTCCAAAAGAGAAAATTATACTAGGGCTCATCCTAATCCACAGCCTGCTACAATTCTTGATGATCTTGACAGAATTTTAAGAAAACCTATAAAGGTAGAAATTCAAGGAAGGCCAGTTAAACAAATCAAATTCACTTCCTAAAGAGTTATCAGGCTTAGAGGATATTCAATTTGATTTATCATTTGAGCATTATTTTTTTTGTACCAAATCTGAAAATTCAGTCTATGATACTGTTAAACACACATGGGAGCAAGAACAATAGGAAAGATAAATCATGCACTACAATGTTTATTAACAATTGATATACATTTATAGTACAATATGGTGACCGTTGGGATTCACATCCCAAGGTCTCTTGGACTACTTAGTCTATTCAACTTCCACACTAACCCATTTAGGATTAGGTGTCCAACATTCCCCCCCTTAATCCGAAGGTTATGTATGAGTCCAAGAAAAGAGCTGTAATACAAAATGTGCAATAATGCATGGCAGCACTAGGCTGAATGTGCTCTATGAAATGTTGGTAAAAAAAGGGCGGTGGTTTAAGGATAGCCACCAACACTGGAACGCTTAGTGCAGTTCCTGGAACTCTTCCAAAACTGGCAAGAAGCTGTAAGTCTTCTGCTAGAGGAAGTGATTCCTATTTTTTTAAAGAGGGAAACCTTCAACCATAAAAGGGAGGTCTCACCCCGCATAAAAGGTAAAACTTCAACCTAAAAAGGGAAGTCTCAACCTGTGATGGTTTAAGGATGACCAACAACTTTGGAATGCTTATTGCAATTCCTGGAACTCTTCCAAAACTGGCAAGAAGCTGGAGTCTTCTGCTAGAGGAAGTGTTCTTAATTTTGTTCCTGGAACTCTTCCAAAGTTGGCAAGAAGCTGAAGTCTTCTATTAGAGGAAGTGTCCCATATTGCCAACTGAAGGCATGTTCACGGGCATCTTTGTCTCTAGCTACAACTCTGAAACTAGTGTGGTAGGTTGTGGCTAAGGCTTGCTTGATGTGGCTTTGAAGCTTGTAGACGACCATCATTTCCCCCCCTGTCAGATACAAGGTGAGATGATGGAGAAAACTCAACTGCAAGACTGTTAAATATTCCGGAACAAGTTCTGACATGTGTTTGGAATATCTTCTTGGTTGTTGATGCCCATTGCCAAGAAGCGATCCATCCTAGATGAATCTTTGTTCTTACAGGAAGTTTGTTTCTGAAGAATCTGTGTGAAGAATGGGTGGTTTTATGACAGTGCTTACATGGATGAAGATCAAAACAGTGATCTTTCAGATGGCCAACTCGGTCACAGTGTTGGCATTTCACAATCTGTTGTTGTTGTTGTTGTTGTGGAAGAGGGGCTGAGTCTGGAACAGCTGGAGGTGAACTGTCATGAATGAATCTAGCGCTCTGAAACTAAATGGGCTTGGCATAGTCTGGAATATGAAAGGACAAGTCCTTGTCATATCCAAGACCAGTTTTGTGCTTGTTGTGGACAAGATGTTCCCAAGGTCTAATGATAGGCTTGGGAAGTGCAGACTGAGTTTCTGCATCTACATGTACAACTACTGCTTTATTTGAATGAACAGTAACATTATTGACATGCTGCTGATGGGTGGTTGTCTCAATGTTCTGAACAAAAACAGGTTCAGAATGATGTCTATTTTGATGTAGCTCTTCTTGCTGTAGCTGTGATTCAAGCTGCAAAAAATCAATCTTTTCCTGTGCATTTTGTAGACATGTCTGAATTTCTGAGAGAAAATCCTTGCTAATTTTCACTGTATTATTCATAGTAGAGAGTATTAGATTGTCCACTAACTCTAATATTGCACTAATTGGAGCCATTTTTAATCCTAAAAAAATAGTGAAACAATGAGGAAAAGATGGACACCAACTTCTCTTTTATACTTCAAATCAATCAGCTTGCAATAGATTCAGAACACATTCCCTTTTTTATGCAGAAGCTATCTTTCAGATTATGATTATAAAACCATTTCACAATCAATCAATCTCTGTATATGAGAGTTTCCTCCTTCATGGCAAATTTAGAACTTTTGAAATCTTGAATCAAATCCAATGACTCAATTCAGGCATATATGACTTGAACCCATGAAACAATGCACCCATATTCCATTCAACATTATATTAATCGACCCAACCAGCACAAAACTCTGTATTTTTGACCCAATATCAATCGTGTATATATTAGCAGATTAAATATTCAACTCGAATATTTTCAAGAATAAACGCCCACCAGACACCTTGAATTCACATTCATATAACCTAATACAACAATGGTCCCACAACGAACCAAACAGCGTATGAATTCAACATTAATTAAATTTGATTAGAATTTTATGCAGCACACATTGAAAACCAGAGTCACTATTGAAGCCAGTTGCCGAGTAAATAAGGATAGTGGTTTATGTGAAGTCCACGATTTCAAAACCTGCAGTTGGACTTCTGTCTACATGGATATATATAACCATCACAGTCTTACAAAATCCTTTCAGAACACTTCCACGCTATTGCAAAACAGAATTGTTTAAATATACAGAAAGGAAAATTGAAGTCGTTAGGTGTCTAACAATACCACCGAATTTAATGTAATACCACCCACCGATGACATTGCATCGAGCGAGGGACGGTGACTCCCAAGGATTCTTCGACGAATTTGAACCAGTGCAAACTATGCAGTAATGAAATACAAATGTTCAACAGCGTGTGCAGTCAAAATCACGTTGTTCACCGAGTCTTTAAAGGTCCTCAACCCTTACTAGAGGATGTTCGGACAATTATTTAACAATAAAAAATTGTGATTCCAAAATTTTGAAGGTGGCAGTGAGATGCGCAACATTTATAATGATGCTAAGATGATCATATCGGTCTCACGAGAATTTTTGAGAAATTATAATGAACATCACATGCTTTCAAATGAACAGAAGTGTACCTTAACTAAACCAATAGCGTCATCAAACACAAGATATTCAAGATTGCTTGAGCGGCTTGAGGACATTCAACGCACAGTCATTCAAATGAGAGTGATTCCACGCATTTTTAATAATCGAAAGCTTGTAACAGTCCCTCTCTGTCTATCATGAATTTTAAAGATCATCTCACCTGCCAACTACAGATTAGGGAAAAAAACACGGAACTGTGCCCAATCTGTAAAGCGAATTCAAGGCATCGAAATGCGCTTCAGATCTCAAGTATAGAGTATATGCGAACTCTGATAGACCCTCATTTGCAGAAACCAGACGGTCCAAGGTATTCCATACCAGTGCCACAAATCGCACACCAAAGATGAAATAAATGAGGCATCCAAATCTCTATTTTACCAAAAGATAAGGAAATCCCGCCACGAATTGACACCATTGCCGTCAGGAAACCACGTACACCATAATAAAACCACAGAGCGATCTAAAGCTTCGATGCGTAATGGTTGTCATGCCGACACACTCGTTCGGGTTTGGTCTGCGCGAAGGTGAAGGGTCTTTATGCCATGAAGAATCAACACGCTGACTTAAATCCAAAGCCAATATTCAGACTCGATCCATTCAGGTTTAAAGCCGTGCGCAATGTCCGACTATTAATGCCTCTCATGTGATAAAATTGAGATTCTTCTGGAACAGCTGATGATCTTCTTCCTCATTCAAGTTGAATGCAAAGAGGAGGACGAGTATCTAGAAATGGCAAGTCTCCAATGTTGTACCTCCTTCCGGTCCTACACAGTCCCACTGTTTCAGTATCACCAAAGAAGCAAAAGATTACACATGTAATGTCAAGTATGCATTTACAGCCTCCACCAAATTGCCATCAGTCACCAGCTCCGTCATCATCAGTCCCATTTGCAGCAACATCGAAACAGGGAGATCCTCTGGGAGTTCGAGGCAGGAAATCCAAAGATCACTCACTGCTGGTTGTGCCTATAGTAGTGAAACATCGACCATGGGAGTGATGTCGCTGAACCGGTGGTATCGAATACCACCACCACCATTCTAATACATGTATGGAGTCACCAGTAGCGTTATCCTGCCATAGAGGTAGACTTTACAGGATTCCTCGGATTAGAGCAACGTAGCGTTAATTATCATGAAACGCTTGGAAGTCAAGACAGTATGGAGGAGCAGCGTGTTATGGACACAGCAGCGCTGGAAGGGAATATGGCAGATTATTTCAGGACAGAGGCAGTGCTGGTGTGCCAGAGAGCATTATGTCAGTTATGTCAGGACAGAGGCAGAGCAGCGCTGGAAGGACAGAGGTAGAGCAGCGCTGAAAGGATAGAGGCAGAGGTCAGAACAGCTTGGACAGCGCTAGTCAGGGAATAATGCACAAATAATAATGGACAGCGCTTCTTTTAGGAACGTTCATGGGCAGTGAGGCAAAGAAACGTTCAAGTGAATATGGAAAAAATAAATTGCACAGAAAGGCCATAAACAAATGGCTCAAATTAATTATGCAGGGCAGGAATACGCCTGCTCTGATACCATGTTAAACACACATGGGAGCAAGAACAATAGGAAAGATAAATCATGCAGTACAATTTTTATTAACAATTGATATACATTTATATTACAATATGGTGACCGTTGGGATTCACATCCCAAGGTCTCTTGGACTACTTAGTCTATTCAACTTCCACACAAACCCATTTAGGATTAGGTGTCCAATAGATACTATAATAGATCCCAATTTTATTCAATTTATTGAATCAAAGAAGGATATTATACATCCTGATCTAGATCAACATGTTCTAGATACTTTTGACAAACTTGATGTGTTAACTTCTACTTTGATAAGGCATATAGACGAAGCCTATTTTCAATGGTGAGTTAAATTAGATACCCTAACTGCTGCTACCCATAAACACTCTACATATCTTCAAAAACAGTAAATACAACATCATTTAGTACCACCTCACCTATAATATCCACCACAGTTCATTCCATAAAGCCATTCATACCTAAACTTCCTCTCCAACCTAACTTTTCAAGTTCATCTTCAAGCAACACTACTTCACTTTCCAGTCAAGCTGAAATTTTAGCCATGGCAGACAGATATGCACATTTGGCCTTACACGCCCCTTTACATGCTATGACACAAGATTACCAAAGTAAAATTTTGCAGTTTGATGGTACTGGTCAGTATACTGCTCAACAACATGTAAATAAAATGACAGATTATTTTGAGTTACATGAAGTTGACGAGGTTGATGTACAAATGTGATTATTTGCACAAACACTAGTAGGAGATGTTAAAAAGTGGTTTATATCTTTACCTCCTAACCATATTGTTGATATAGCTACTTTCCACCAATTTTCCATAAATAGGTGGGAAATAAAGAAAAACCCTCTCGAGATATTATCTGAATATGAGAACATAAGGAGATCTCCTAGTGAATCTGTCCAGGATTACTCTACTAGGTTTAACAACATTTACAATGAAATTCCAGTAAATATCAAACCCCCACCAGACCTTGCCCTGATAAAATTTCCATACGTTTTGATGCTAACATGTCCTGTCAATTAAGAGAAACAAACCCTACAACTTTATAACAAATGCAGAGTGATGTAGTTAGTGTAGAAGCTAACATATTGGCTAAAAGAGCTAGGATGAGGAATGAGAGGTGAGTTACCATTAAAGAAGAACCATCCAATTTAGATGTTAAGATAGATAGTTTAGCTAAAAGTGTAGAAAGGCTAATGGATGGGTTAGATAATATGGAAAGAAAGCCTTGGTGGAAAAATAAAGGACCCGCAAAGTAGGAAACCCAACTTTAGAAAAAATCCTAATACTGGAAAATCAAGAGAAGTTGTACCTGATCAATAGGTTAGACCACCTTTCTAGGAAAATTATGCTGAAAGTTCACAACAACATGAAGAAGACCATGACACCTAGATATACTTGATGGGAGTAAATAATGAGGATACCATTTTTCTTAATCAGGAAGAACAAGAATTGTACATGTTACAACAATTACAATTAGAGTATGGAGAGTCCTTTGAATACAAACAAGGTTATGAATCTGCTATCTATGAAGTTCATAAACAATATAGTCTTAGAAGAGAAAAGAACACAGAAGTTCCTCCTAAGAAATCAGCCCAAACCCAAACAAAGAAAATAGTGGAAGCTCATGTGACCAAGATCCTACAAATTCTAGCTACAGGAGCTCAGGAGGCTTCCAGCCCAAATATTGTGGACATAACATCAATTGCAACTCAAACTTCATCTACAACTCAAACTTCAAATGCAATTCAAACTGTTCCATACAGGAAAATTGAAAACAAAACATTTGACATACAAATTGAATTACCAAGTGCTGACAGAGAAGACAAGAATACACAAACCACAATCGCTAAAGATGAAATTACTCAATTAGGAAAAACTCAAATACCATTCAATATGAAAATTGAGTTAGCCAAATTGAAAATCCCAGTTCCTTTAATAGAGCTAGTAAAAAATGAATCATACACAGCACAAATCACTGAAACACTAAACATAGGTGAAGGCGAAGATGTTGTAAAACTTAATGATGATAAGCCTAAGTTGTTATTTGGTCCAGAAGTAAATGAAAAATATCAACAAGGGGTATCCCTCCATTCTATATTAGCTTAAACATTCATGATAAAATCTTACATAATGCTATGTTAGATTCAGGAGCATCTCATAACCTAATGCCTAAAGCAGTCATGGAAAGGTCAAACTTAGACGTCACTAGACCCTAAAAGGACCTATTTTCCTTTGATTCTAGTCAAGTCAAATGTCTTGGCCTAATAAAAGATTTGTGTGTAACTCTAGTCTAGTTCCCAACAAAGAGTATTTTTATGGATATAGTAGTTATTGATATTCCACACAAGTATGATATGTTGTTATCTCACTCATGGGGAGAAAAATTACAAGGGTCATTGCAATTAGACATGTCATATGCTACCATTTCTGTATTTGGTCAACAAAGAAAGATTTACAGAGAGACCTTGATGAAATACATGGTAAGTAGTTGAGAAAGACCACATAATTACCCTATTTATTCCATGCATTCTGATCTGGACTCATTTATCTTATAGAATTCAGACAATGGCAAAGATAAAATCACATGTGTAGAAGAAAAACACAAAGAAATTGATAGTGAAAACATAACACATGAATCTCTATGGAATTTATATTTTGATGGGTTTGTAAATATATTAGGAGCAAGAGCTGGAATATGGATATACAATTTATAAAATGATCATTCAAAAGAACATCCTTTCATATTAAATTTAAAACACACTAACAACATGGAATAATAAGAAGCATTAGTGCTAGGCATTCAAATTGTAAGAAAATTGGGAGCTAAAAGAGTTTCCATCATGGGAGACTTGGAACTCATTATAAAACAAGTCAAGGGTGAGTACATTACTAATAACCCTAGACTTAGCTACTATAGAGAAACCATCCTAGACTTGATAAATTGTTTCCTTGATACTGACTTTGTTGTCATTCCAAGAAAGCAAAACATGCACTCTCATAGCTTAGCCACTTTTTCCAGCACATGTAGATTACCCTTCCATCCAAATCATTAGTACACAGCTGAGGTAAGACATAGACCAACCATACCTGATAATCTAAAGTATTGGAAAAAAAATTCACATGATAATCAAATTCATGATTTTATGATTTTTGAAGGATATTTGGAAATGGTAATATAGACATTGACTGTTCATTAGATTATACCATAAACAATGAAATAGATGTAAATAATGTAAATAAGCTAGAACCAACTAAATTCACCAAACTATAAATAGAAAAAATAAAGATAATTGAAATTGAGGAATTAACCAGTGATGAATCAGAAGTTTTGACCCTCAAAGATAACTTTTTTCCTAAGGGGTTATCCCCACTATAAGACCTCTTTGGATCCAATGATGTCACTAGAAAACCTAAAATGGAGCCTCTATGGTCAGGTATAGAGGAGTGAAACATAAGAACAAAAGAAAATCCTAAGCTTACCAAGATATACAAGACACTACCCCCAACTGAAAAGATGAAGTACATTAGCTTGTTTAAATAATTCCAAGATGTCTTTGCCTGGAGTTATGAAGACCTCAAGTCTTATGATACCAAAATTATCCAACATAAGATACCAATTAAAGAAAATCAGAAACCCTTTAAACAAAAGCTAAGGAGAATTAACCATGTTCTTATGCCATTAATAGAGAAAGAAGTTAAAAGGATGTATGATCGTCGAATCATAGCACCCATCAGATATTCTCATTATGTCTCTAATTTAGTCCCCACTAGAAAGAAAACAGGAGAAATTAGACTTTGTGTTGATTTCAAAAACTTGAACAAAGTATCTTTGAAGGATAAATATCACATCCCTAAAATGGACCACATTATCTACAGGGTAGTAGGGTCATCCAAGATTTCATTACTTGATGGATTTTTTGGATACAACCAAATCCTAGTCCAACCTGGAGATCAAGAAAAGACAACATTCACCACTCCCTAGGGAACTTTCATGTATTTGGAAATGCCTTTGGATTAATGAATGTTGGAACAACATTCCAAAGAGCCATGGACATATCCCTTGCAAAGGAAATCCATAAATTTTTAGTCATCTACCTAGATGATATCACAATGTTTTCCATGTCAGATAATGAACATCTAGATCATCTAGGAAGAGTATTTACAAAATGCAAAAAGTTTGGCATATCCTTAAATCCTAGAAAATCACTTTTTGGATTAGAAGAAGGAAAGCTCCTAGGACACATAATCTCAAAAGAGGACATTAGAATATATCCAGCTAGAATATAAGAAATCCTAAACATCAATCATCCTTGGAACATTAAAGGATTACAAGCATTCTTAGGTAAAAAAAAAAATCTTAGAAGATTCATTTCTAGCTTAGCAGAACTAATTAGAAATTTGAACAACATGTTAAAAAAGGGTTCAACACTTAAATGGACAGTAGAGGCTAAGAAGTATTTTGAGGCAATCAAGGAAGCTCTTACTAAAACACATGTCCTTATAAGTCCTAATTTTAAAAAAGATTTCATAATTTTTCCATTTTCTTCGGAGCACACTATTGCAGCAGTCTTGCTGCAAAAGAATGATGATAGTTATGAACAACCCATCGCTTTCTTCTGTAAAACTTTGAGAGATGCTACACTAAATTATAACATAATGGAAAAGCAAGCTCTTTCTTTAGTGAAAGCCATAAAACGTTTTAGATTATATATCATATACTCTCACATAACAACATATGTTCCATACTTAGTGGTAAAAGACATTCTAACTCAAAATGGACCTGATGCAAAAATAGACAAATGGATTGCCACTGTACTAGAATATGACATGGAGATCAAGCCTATAAAATTGATTAATGGCCAAGGTTTAGCCAAACTCATGGCTGAATCAAAGAGTCGAGCCTTAGATATAAATTTCATTGCTACTATAGATGATCAAGAAGATATGAAAACTCCACAAATCAGTGAAACTTTTATAGATCCACCCTGGTATGTAGACATTATATTCATTTTACTCAATGTACAAGCTCCTCCTAGTTTATCTAGAACTAAAAGTAGATTCCTAAAAATGAAAGCAACAAGATACTATATCTTAGATAATGTTTTATTTTGGAAAGATCATGGTGGCATCCTTTTAAATAATTTTTTAAAAGATGAAGTTGAAAAACTCATGCAGGAGATTGTGGGGGACACCTATATTGGAAAACAACTGCAGATAAGATTTTGAGGTCAGGTTTTTACTGGCCCACCCTTTTTCCAGATGTTAGAAAATATGTGACCTCCTATCACAAATACCAAATATTTGAAGGGAAGAAAAAACTCTTACCATTACCCCTCAAACCTACCTTAGTAGAAATTCCTTTTCAACAATGGGGTTTAGAGTTTATTGGAGAAATTCACCCACCCTCCCATGCCCAACATAAGTGGATTTTGATAGACACTAACTAATTCACAAAGTGGATAGAAGCCATCCCTTCTATACAAGCCACAAATTCTGTCATTATATCATTTCTTGAGAACAACATCCTTTCTAGATTTGGGTGCCCACAAAACCTCGTCACAGATAATGTTGTTGCCTTCAAACATAAGAAAAAGGTAGATTTTTGTAGCCAATACCATATCATCCTAGGGCATTCCACTTCCTATTACCATCAAGGTAATGGACTTGCATAATCTTCAAACAAAATCCTAGTCAACATCATCAAGAAACTGTTATAACATAACAAGAAAACTTGGAACAAAAGGTTGATGATTGCCCTATGGGTAGACAGACTTACTACTAAGAAATATGTTGGTACATCTCCTTATCAATTGGTATATGGGATGGATAATTTTTTTTCCATCCTCATTAGGAGTGCTAGTAATGAAAATAATTCAAGAGATGCAAGTAGAACCAAATGATATCCAAAGGAGGATAAACCAAACAATTCATTTGCAACAAAGTAGGAAAGAAGTTTATATCATATCCCAAGTAATTGAAGATAAAATCGAGAATATTTTTTATAAGAAAGCTAAAACAGAGGATTTCTTCATACGTTATCAAGTGCTAAAATGGGATTCCATAAGGGAAGATAAAGGAAAACATGGGAAATTTGACTTTCTATGGAAAGGCCCATATATTATTTATGGTTATAGAGGCAAAAAAGCATTTTTCTTAAAAGAATTAGATGGGACAAACTTACAAAGTGGACCAATCAATGTTCGAATGCTAAAACATGATTATTCACCAAAATAATCAGTAATTCATTTGTTTTATTCACTGTAAATACGATAGAAAATTTTAGATTGGAGTGGACGATATTCTTGTAAAGTTCAAGCCTGAAGAGGAAATATTAAGCTTTAAAAGATATAAAATCATATGTTTGAATAAAGGAGATCACAGAAATTAGTCCTGGGTAAAGCATAGTCAAGGTTCCAAGGCTAGTGATTAGAAAGTTCTTGACATCTCACATGGAGATGCCATCCCCAAGTGGAGCCACTGTTAGGTTCCTATAATAATAGGGATCATAATTTTGAATTGACTATGTTAAGTCTTGTAGTATAGTACATACCTTTGCTTTGTTTCAAAATATTTTCCATTTAAAAAAATGAAAAGAGGGTATGTCCTAAAAGAATAATCAAAGGACCAAAATAAAGAAAGATAAAAAAAAGATATTAAATATGAACCCCATAAAAAGAAATAAAAAGAAATTCTGAAAGCGTTTCAAGTTCAAATGCCACTATTCTTGGTTTACTTTTCTTCAGCAAATAAAATTGTGTGCATCTTGTCCAAAATGCTACAATTCATGATGATCATATAATTTAGTCTTGATTATTCATGCTTTTGAATTTCATGTCATGATAGTTAGTGAATAAAGATTTTACCAAACCATTTAATATTGGCATATCATTAGTTAGGTAGAGAATTAAAATGAGCTCATAAGTTTAATCTAAGCCATTTGAAGGCATAAGGTTAGAAATACGTTATTTTTCTTATCAAAACAAAATAACAGGGCCAGCAAGCTCAAATGCACACAATAAAGGAAAGAAAAATGTTAGGATAAATTGAAGGGTAGGTAGAATACTTTCCAAAAATTATAAGCATCATTATGTTTATCAAAAAATATCATTTTAACCCTTACCCTATTGAAATTCCCTTCCTTTCTTTAAAATCCCTTTCCTCTTATCCTAACCCATTCCCCGCTTAAAAACCCATGTCCATCATTAAAAGTCCCCTTCCCTTTACTATCTCTGCATGATTCAAATAAAACATGAAAAACCCACTTTTGCATCGTTAAAAGAAATATATCATGCCCCAATACCCTTCCCCCCCCCCCCTTGATTAATACATTTCCTCACCATTATAGTGTTAACCCACTATTGTATTAGTCCCGGTCCCACATCTTTTAGAACCCCCATACACTGCTTGATCGATGATCATAGCCAACGGTAAATGCCCATTATTGCATCCCCCTATGTTTGATGTTTAAATCTATTGAGGGGTTGCGAAATGGATGGTTTCACCCATCCCCTCCACTGCCACGTGGTGCCACCAGAGTTTATCAAATTTCCCAACCCTAAACCACTATACCACCTTTGGCAATGCGATAATCCACCAAAACCACCTCCCAACACTATGTGATAAACCACTACACCACACCATCAGCGGTTGTGCTATGTTACATCTCACCATTTACCAAAGGACGTAAAATAAGAAAAACCTCAAGAATTCGTTATTTCACCATTACTATTGAAATTTCAAGAAAATACCAGAAGCCATCACCATCCTTAAATAGAGTCCCCGCTACCACCTAAAGCCCTCTGCAACCAAAATTCATTGTTTTCCAAGTAATTATAGTACTCTTCTTAGCCAATTGAACACAGAAATTGATAAATTGACCAAAGTTATGTATTTTTCTGAGCGTTCTAAATGTAAACCCTCTTCAACCTCCAGTAGCAGATGTCAAACACCTACCCTTGGCCAACAAAGACTTCAAAATCATTGACACTTTCTAGATTCCAACCTCTTGGAGCTCCATTTTTGGAGCCACGACAAATTTTTTGACTAGGCATATGATATTCATCTATGAGATTCTAACCTGCCTAAGTATGCCTTTCCACAGACCTACCAATGCCCTAAACTCATCAGACTATGCTAAATCAATTATTTTCCAAATGAGAGAGCTACCCATGGCTAAGAAATCTTATTCACTATCAATGCCCAATCCATTAATCAATTTTTACAGATTCAACCACAACCAAAGGGAGTGTCTCTTTCCATGGAAACCCTTACTAAGCTTTACCTAAAGCTAGATTTTCCTAAAAGGTCTCAAATATTTTAGACCTTCCTCCCTGAAACAACTCAAATTCCTAAGAAAAACCCACCATACTTTGTTGTCATGTTCCTAGAACAAACCAAGAAAATTGTAGCCATGTTATCCTGTATTTTAGGATATTTTACTATTGAGCATGTAGATGAATCCATTGTGGGTTTCGTCTCCATATTTTTCCCAGGCCAACCTCTAGCTATAACTTTCAACTTTTCCTAATTCCTAGCAGATGCAATCCATGATCAGCTATGCATGCTTCTTGAAGAAGGAGTATTCAAATAATCCTCAGTTTTGTTCCATATGTTTTTTTATTTCCAATCAAAAAGGTTTGAAGTTAGCCTCCAGTAACTGGACGCAGAGGGTAATCCCCAATCTATTGTCTTTTGGATTTCCTTGATCAAAAAGGAACCCACATAATCCAGCTATAAAGACTTCATTGATTCATTTATTTATCCAATTGTCAATATGCTAAGAAGTAGCATTCAGCCTACAATCAGTGAAGAGATAAAGAAGGTCTTATAGTTGTCCAATCAAATTAAAACAGGAGACTAGTAGTTATACCAAAATCATACAGAGATCAGAGTGTATGGAAGCCAGTTAGTTCCATACAAGTTTCCCAAATACCTTCCAATGAGGCTATTTTCTTTGGAATACATTAGACAAATATTAAATTATGATGAAATCCATTTCCTTTCAACTAAAAATAAGACCCATTTCAAGATTAAAAACCAAATAGGGCCTTTTATATGTAACAATAGAAATGATAGAAAGGAAGCAGATAGATGTTTATAAGAAATCAAGTTCAGTAGAAGTTTCGAATGGAATTATGATCCTTTAAGTGTCATAAGTAAACTAAGAGTCAAATTCAAATTGACCCCCTTCATCCATGAGACAAAACCAGAAAATGAAAGGTATTCCAACTAGTTAGAGTGGTTGGAAAACACTCTTCAGGAGATGGATAAGTAGGTTGATACCAGTTCCATCTTGCATACTCCAGACCCATAGGACAAAAATTCAAAAAGGGCTAGAGAAGAAGGATCCTACTCGGCTGAAACCACATTTGATACTAAATTTAAGCTTGTGAGAAGAAAGAAAACCAAACCAAATCTAGTAATAGAGCATGAAAACACAGCTGAAGCATAAACAAATATTATCATCATGGGTGATGCACCCTCAAAACATGTAGAAGAGACACCTCTACCCTCATCTTCTAGTGCACAGAACATTCAAAATCAAAATAATGCAAAAGTTTCATCATCTACAAAAATAGTGGAGAAAGATATAGATATCATGGACAGGTGCAAAGAGATTAAAATAAAAAATGAAGCATTAAAAGCTTCTATATGTACACAATATTGGAAACAAACTCCCAGTGATCAGAGTAGGTTTCTTTTAGCTTTTGACCTCAAAACAATGAAAATGTAGATGATTTTCCTACAGCCAGAGGAAAAGGGCCCAAGAAATTCAGAAGATTATAATAAAAAACCTTTGAAATTCATGCCAAGGATGTTCATCCAATTGACCAGATTAAATTTCATAAATAGGAAGGAGAAATGATATATTCAACCATGACACAAAAATCTCTAAGTGTCCAAAAATTGAAGAATTCTCTTGAAAATGTACAGTCACAGTTAAAGCTAGAAAGAGTCTCATCACAAGCAAAGGACAATATGATAAGTCACTAGAAGATCTGGTAATTAAAATTGGTTATAATCCAACCGTCATCAAGGTAGCAGAAGAACTCATTAAAAAGAAAAATGCAGACATAGCTACACTCAAGAAATAACTAAACCTACCAACCGCTAAGCATCCACAAACCAAGGAGGTTTTGGAGACACTTAATCAAAAGGATGAGATGATGAACTTAATCATCCAGTTGACAAATCGACTAAGAGAAATGGAGATAGAAATGGATAAACTGGTACAGGATAAATAGGCTAGCAGAGAAGCAGTTCCCATTACTACTATTCCCATAGGAGATATAGAAGCAACAACATCAACATAAGTTCCAAAAGCTACATCATCTATAGCAACAAGAACATCAACAAAACCAACATCCCATCTCACTGATGAGGCGAGAAAATTGATTCAAGAAATGGAAGATATGTCCATTCAAACAACACATATTAATAATCTCAAGTAGAAAGTGAAGAACTTAGAAGATGAAAATAAATTAGTAGAATTAATGCATCAAGCTGAGAAACAAAAAGCCAATATATTGAATGACAAGATCCACTAGCTAGAAAACAAATTTTCACTAAAGGAGCCTTTGGCCCAAGCAAGGAAACATTTATGGGACAATATCATTAACTCAGTTAAAGATATTTGGCCATCTATACAGGTAATATTTGAACAAAATGATTTAGTGGAGGAAGCTAGTGAAGCAATTCAAAAGGTAAAAGCAGATCATGGAGAGAAACCAGAGGAGGCCTCTAAAATAATCAAATTTCTAAATCCTAAAAACAAGTATGAATTAGAGGATCTTGGGATAAATAATAGAATAGAGACTATTCTAGAAGTGAAGAAAGTTATTTCCAAGAGATATGATGATACAACTTGAGGAGAAATGTCAAAATATGAAACTTGTAGTAAATAGGTTTTTTGACAATTTTGAAGTATTGAGACAGAAGGGTTTGCCTACTCCTTTTGTAATCAGTGATAAACTAATGAAACATCAAGACTATGATAAAAATATGAGAGAAGTAGCCAAAGAGACTTCCAACAGTTCATCCATGAATGGTGTGCCCATAGGAAAAGTGCTCCTCCAGACTTTAGAAAACTTCTTTTGCCTCCAGCATGAGGTAAATCACCTTTTTGTGAACAAGCCTACATTTTCTAAATATACAGAAGCAGATGAAATTTACTAGAGGATGATGAAAATCAAACTCTGAGATGAAGAGACATGGGGAAAATGGCGTCACTTACTATAAAGGATGAAAAAAGAGAATTAGGTGAAATAAAAGTTGGTGAAAGGAGCAGAAAGCGTGAAAGAAGATTAGATGAAAGAAATAGTCTAGTAAAAACAAGAAAATAAAAAGGGATAGATTCCAGTTAGTTGAATAGGTGTCACTATCTTTTGGCATTAAAGATATTTATTTTGCTTAAATAAATCCTAGTCAGTTGGTAGGATATTTTGTAAATTTTTGTATAAATACTTCATCAATTGAAGTATCAGGGGTGGATTTTTGAAAATTTCTATAGCTGACTAATCTATTACTAAGGTTTATGGTACCAAATTCCAGTTGACAGGCAAAACAAGTTTTAAAGAGACTTCTTTACATGATTCATGTGTTGATCTATATCAAAGAAGTATAAATTTCAATTGTTCATGTTTCTTTCTAAGTATTTCATAAAATTTTATAACAAGAGTTTTACTACAGAATTTGCTTAAACATTACACTCTTCTTTTAACTGTTATGCATTTATGTGTTTTCTTCTGATATCTAATTTAGAGGATTCTTAATTTCCCTCTAATCTTGATTGATCTTCTTCATCCTTCTTCAGTATCTAGTTTAAGGAATGCTTAATTGCTCCTTTGTCCTTATTAAAAAATAATTTTACCATTCAACGTTGAGATATGATATAGCTCACCTATCTTGCCCTGTAATAGTTCCTTTATAGTTTGTTGTTTATTTTATTTTCAAAGTCATATTGACTCCATAGCCCAGTGGAAATGGACAAGCACCTATTCATCTAGATCATGAATTCCACCAACCAATCAAAACTACTCCAATCAAGCAAACATAACTAGCCTAAAATCCATTAAATAAGAAAATTTAAATCATATAAAGAGATCCCTCTCTGAGTTTAGTAAGGCTAGATCCTAAGCTCCAAAGTAGGTTTGTAGTTACCTCTGATATTTCTTTTTAACGCATTAGACAACCCTTGGAAATTTTGGAGTGATAACATACTTGATAGTGTAAGATATCCTGCTACGGATGGTTGGTAGGGAGTTTCCAAGATGAAGCTAAGGAAAACTTTTGGAGGGTGGTAGTAGCTGATGCAACACTTGGTGACACACTGGTAGAACTCCTACTCTCTAAATCGACCTTGTTCATGAAAATAAAGTCTAACACCTCCAAAAGTATTGTTTAGTTATCTGTTTGTCTTGGTTTGCACACTTGCTTGATTGTAAGATGTAGCATCTTCCAAGCTCTTGGTCGGTCGGCACACATTCCAAGCCAAGTAAACATAGTTGTTTTGATTGGGGATGAGGGGTATATTGGTGCACAAAATTTATGGTCATCAGAGTTTTAGTTTCATCTTTAGTGTTTCTCTGTTGCCAACAAGCCTAGACAGTACCCTGGCAGAGTCATGCGAGAACACAATCATCACTCTGCTACCAGCGAGCCTGGTCAATACCCCAGCAGAGTTAGTTGCATCACCTATCTGCACAAGAGCCTTTCTCTTCTTTCTCCTTATTCGTTTTTAATTTTTTTGAAATTTTTCACATTTTCATTTTTTCATTTTTCATTTTTGTAATTGTGCATAACACTTATTCATTTCAGAGGTGGAAGAGGGATCCCGAATTATTGAGAGAATAGAGGTTGTTCCTTCAAATAAGTAGTTTATATATACCTTTGACGTGCTTATTAAGGTTTTACACCTCACCTTACTCTACTTGACTGAGCTGACAAGGATTAACCCAAAAACAACCGACTACAGTAGGTGACACTAGTTAGCACACAAGTGTTGTGTTTTCACCAAGGTTCAGTTCAAACAATACGTATTTTCCACTGACGTATCATGGACTGAAGACAAAAAGTTCTTCATGCAAAGTAGGACGATAGATAACCAAGTATTGACAACTTGACAAGTCCTTTTGTACTTTACCCATCTTCTTTCAAGAGTCGTACACAGTTTCATGTGAAACTAACCCAAGGATGGAAACAAGAAAAACAACAAAACAAATCAAAAGAAGAAGTAAATGCGTAAGAAAAGTGAGTAAGAAAACAAGCAGGGAAAGAAACGAAAAAACAAAGTAAGAAGCAAACATGCATGCAAGAAAACAAACCAAAAGAAAACACTACTCCTACTCCTAAGCTAATGGGGCATGGGTCTGCTTACGTAAAGTGATACTTCCAATGCAACCACTAGTGGATTGGTCAACCCATATTAGTGAAGGCATGGTTCGTGAACAACACAACAGTGAGAACTAAGAAAAAATGGAAGATATAACAATGAAGACAAACACACTTCGAGCTTAAGTGTGTCCCTAGAAAAGGAGTGAAAGCACATGACATATACTCTATGGACTTTCCATGGTGTTGTGATATACTAAGTGTAGATGTTAAGCATAAACATTCTCCTCATTGTGACATGCAAGAAAACGTGAGAAAGGTAGACCACTTACGTTGCATAAGTGTGCTTGTTGTGTAATATTCCTCCAACGCATGAGCGATGGAATCCCATAGTTCAAGTGGAGGAAGCGAAATCTGAGTGTTAGATTGATCTTCAGTGCATACATATGAGTGATGAGGAGCCTTGGGTGTTTGAACAATTTCCTAATCAGAAGTGAAACCAAGCTTAAGATAGTGAGGGCCTAACATAACCATCAACTCAGGCTGGAGTGCCTCGACAGTCTGCAGGATTTCAACTTTGTCGACAGATAGATCATCATAGACCAATTTCTTAGATGATTAACAGTGATTGAAGCAACATCATGGTCAGATGAAGAAGTAGAGAGATCATGACAACCAATATCAAAAAATTTAGGATGTTTGTCAGCATCCTCATGATTTGATGAATCGCACAGAGGGGTAGATGAGAAGAAAGAATGTTCACCCTTTGCATTTCTAGAAAACGAAGATGAAGAATTAAGTGGATTTTCAAGGATTGATTTGTCCTCTCTGTTTTCGGTTGATGGACCGGCATCCGGTGTGTTCTACGAATGATCAACAACGGGTGCATTTGTAGAAGGAGAAACACATGCAAAATCGGGGATGACAAAATCACCAAAGATGTCAGGAAAACATGGAGGAGGCTCGAATAGAAGGGAGACATCCTTCATTGAGGATTGATGGTCAAGATCCTAGTCATAATCTTCATGAATGATAGCATAGGTTGGTTGTGCAACACCAACTCCGTCAATAGCTTGATCCTCATTCAAAACAAGTGTAGAGTTTGAAATGGAAGAACACAAGATAGTGAAATTTGGAGGATCATCGGAATACGAAGATGGAGGTTGAGGTACAAAAGACATGTGGTAACCCATGGGGTTCACAACCAAATTTGCGTGAAAATTATGAGAAGAGATGTTGGGAGGATGTGACAACTGAATGGATGTGTTTGCATGTTCTCCCACATCACTCTACAGTGGTGGAGCTATTTGATGAGGGGACAAAGGACAGTCACTTGAGATAGCAACCATCTACATTTGTGATTGTGCAACTCCAACACCAAGGTATGCAAATTGGGGCTTGGGCTTGAATTTCTTATAAGGATTAATAGATTTGGTAAGATAGTACTCAAATCTATCTATGAGATACTAGAATTTCATCTGACTTTTTAGAGTTTGAAATTGCAATACACGGAAGCAGTCCCAAAAATCCATAGGCGATTCTTATAAGTTCTTCCATTGTTGTAATAGTTTTTTGTCAAGAGGTTCTGGATCAAAATGATGGAAATTAGATTCAATGAAATAACATAACTACTCAAGTGAGTGCACACTACTGGGAGGCAGATTCCAGCACCACCGTAGTGGAGATTTGTGAAGTGTGTATGCAAGCAGTAGACTAGCCTCTTCATTAGAGCATCATCTTCCATATCAAGCATGGAAAATAAGTCTTGTAAGTAAATAGGCTAGGCCACTTCACCTTCACCATCATATGTGAATTCAGATAAGAGATCAGAAAACTCCCTCGTGATGTTGAGAGGTTCAGCATGCGAAAAACATCCTGGAGGGATGAGCTTGATAGTATCCATGATAGATGTATGGAGATTCAAAACAGATCATGAGGACTCAACTTATCATCTAGCCCTCCTTCTAGTGCCAAAAATTTTGACAGTTTTGGACCTGCCAACATGTCAGGGGATCTCCCTGTTGAAAATAGCAACAAGAAATGCTAAAATAAATAGCATTGCTATAAATAAAATTTCAGGTACCATTGTTGAAAATAGTAATATGGAATGATAAAATAGAAATGTTAAAAATAACATTTCTATAAATAGCATTTCAAGATAGATTCCAATTTTAATTAGCCCCTAAATTAAAATTGAGAATTAAAATTTGAATTTAGTCTCAACGGCTATTTGAGAAATAAATTGATTAATTCATATTGAGTTAATTAGTTGGAGAAAATCAAACATGAAGTCTATGTGAAGACATGCAACAATTATCCCTTTGATTGAGGAAGTTATCCCTTAATTAAGGAGAAAAGGATGAGTTGTATTTGAGTTGTAATTAGTTAGCTCAGTTAACTGAGTTAAGCCCAACTAAATTAGTTCCAAACAGTTTGTGGAACTAATTGTGATTTCATTCAGTTAATGCATGCATGCATGCAACTAGTGTTGTCCAAATAACTAAATATTCTCTCATAAATAACTCCTTCATGTTATTTCAGAGAAAGACCTAGTTGAGACTAAAGGAAGGGACAATGTACTATTAGTTGGAGGAATTTTCCTATATGGGAAACTCATCCATGCAGAAGGAATTATCTCCTTAAGGATTGCACAATTATTTCAGAGGTTAGTGAGCAGTGTGTGAGGTAATTACACATAGGTGGCAGCTTGAGGACCCAGGAGAAACTGCGCAAAGAAATAGGATTCTTGGAGGGCAGAGGAGAAGGTTTGTGAGAAGCCTTGTCTCTCTATGAGCAGAAGTGAGGGATTTCACTAAGAGCTGGATAGCTTGTGAACTAAAGCTTTGTGTAATCCTGAGATATTTCCATTCGTATGATAATACAGATAGAGGGGTTTTTAGCTGAGGCTTTCCCCAGAGTATTCTTCTGTGTTTCATGTGTACGATTTCTTCTTCTCTGTTATATGTGTTCTATTTGATCTTGCTCAAAATCGATTAAGCTTCCACAAGTTTGTTTGTAGAAGTAGATCAAGTATTTTTCTTTAGTATATTACATTATCAGGTGATCTATAATGAGAATTTCTACGCTCCCTAGTAAAAAGTTCCAACTACACCTCAAACCGTTTGGGATAGGAGTCCCAGCAGTGGGTTGTACAGTACCGCCTTGATCACAGTTATTTGTAGAGGCATGCAGTATATACTTGTTGGTAGCAAGGGTGTGACATTTGCAACAAGCCAAGGAAGTTCCATGAATGGTTCTAACACACAGAAAGTGGGGTGAGTGCGCCCCTTGGAAACTTGTTAAAGCACGCGGCTTGGAAGGGAACACACGAGTGAAGATGCATCAAAAATTGGAAAGAAAGTAAGTTAACAATACAAAGTGATGGTTAAAACAACACCACATGTTAGTAATATTCATACATACTTATACAGAAAGAGTCCATACATGCATGTGTAAGCAACTAGATACATATATCATTAGAGTAACCAAGATCTGAATAGCAACATATGCATGAAATGTGATGGCTCTATTATATTAAAAGTGAAAGTTCCAATCATATAGTACAAACATGACTAACCACTAGTCCCGGTAGTGGAACATTATAGTCACTGCCACCTGCTCCTCTAAAGAGATGTACTAGCTCTACACTGTGGAGATGTCAAGGCTTGTTACAGTACTCTCCAAGATTTCTCTAAGATACTCCTATTGGAAGCTTGGTTGACCAAAAGACCTTACAATGAGTTATGAGTTTCTATAAATAGAAAAGGGTGGGGTGACCCTTGACATTCCCCTTTGTGGCTCTTCACCTACCCTCATGGCTCTTCAACTACTACATGATTGTTACATTCAACTATTGACACTTGGACTTTCACTTTACAAGAAGTTACATACAATCCAGACATGTACCCATGTGAGACAAAATAGGCTTGAGAAATCCATGAAAGACATCACTAAGACTCAGACAGTTGTTGGAAGAACAACTCTTCAACATCCCTATGATGATCGATGGTGGTGAACTGATGCCAATCTTGGTCATCTGTGATGGTGTTCGTGCGCTCAATGGTGACATCCCGCTAAAAGTGAACTCTCTCTCTTGCATCTGGGTATACTAATATGGATTCTCTATCCAACTTGTATGCTAACATGCGCATCATCATCTTTAGTGTAGCTAGACTAACAACATATTGATGCATAGTGTCTACGTTGATCTACAACTATGTGTTGGTGACCATGCGCATCAACTTGTCGAAATACATGTTCAACTCCTGTCAGACTTGCTTCTCGTCTTTTCCTCAATGAGTGTGTCAAATGGTTGGGATCACATGCATGCGCACAATGACATCCATACTCATGAACACCCTTGCATGTGATCAACAACACTACTCATCTTGTCTTCTCCATGCCAGCTACTAGATGGGTCCATAACCTGTATGGGTGAAATTTCATCAGTCTATGCATGTTGCACCTCCTATTGTACATGTTCCTGTTTTAACTGCTCTCATATGTGCATCTCCTATTCTTCCTTGGTTTGCCACTTTAGCACCTGCAACTCCTTCTCTACTTCTCTCTCTAACTTCATGCACTCCTCTTATCGCGACGTCACCTCGTAACCTCAATATCCAAAGTTGTTTTCATCATAAGTGGATCTTCTTGAACTTGCAACTTTTCTCCTCCTCTACATTGTCAACAACCTTCCTTCCTTTATCATGCTTAGGTCTGCTACCTTTTGTTGTTGCTGATGGTGTTGATCGTTGTGTTGTTGATTCCAATTCATTATGATATCCTTGTCCATGAACAACTTGATGTCTTCATAGATAGGTAAGTTCATAGACACTTGATCGAATGCATCCCCAGCTGTAGTTTTAATGGTGTCATTGGCTCTGCTCTCCTAGAAGCCATTGTACTTTTGCTACTAAGAGGCAGATGAAGACTTGTGATACCTGGAGACATAAAAAAACTCATGGCAAGCAATCTTTCAGTTGAAGACCAAGAAAAATTCAAGGAATAACATGCAACATACATGTGTGAATGACTGTGAAGATTGCACAATTTTCACTAGAAAGGTGGGAGACTGACTGCCAAAACTGCGCAGAGCATAGCCTGGGCTATCAAGAGGCTAACTAACTATTGAAACTATGTAGTGCGCAATTTCATTCAACAGTGACATGCAAACCAACAAACTGCATTGCGCAGTTTTTGGGTCCACCAAGGTACTTCCTCCTAGAATTGGACAATGCAATCCTGTAGGTCAATGTTGGGCTAGACTTGTGCAATTTCTGGAGGGAAGGCAGAGCCTTCACTTCTAGAAATGTGAAATGCTATCCTCACAAGGCAAGGTCCAGGCTAAGGTAGCCCAGACCTGCCAACAGGCAACTGAAAAGATGCAAAGTCTTAATGCATGGTGGAACTGAGTGTAAACATAAGTGAATGGTCATGCACACAAACAAAAAATGCAGGATTCAGTAAACAAGAAAACATGCATGCGTGTGAAATGGGTTGCCAAAATGGTGACAAGCAATGCAAAAACAATGTCATGCATGCGACAATAGTGAGATGTGAATGAAAATTGAAACGATGCTTCTATAAGCTAACATACATTAAAAAAACAACAAGCGCTCATTGAAATCAAGCAGAAAACACTCACACAAAGCAAAACACAAAAAGCAACAAAAACACAGTGCAAAACATGAAAAGAAGACTTATCATGAAACAGCTAAGCTAAAAGTGTCGAAGACTCCTGGATGCAACGTGGGATGTCAGAGTTACAAGTTCGATGTGAGGAATGAGCTCTATACCATCCAATTGATGAGTTTTGATAAGATTAAAATTATGATGCACATGCCACAAATCCAGGAAAAAAATGACACTTGGCGAGAGGTTTCTTAAAGGAGCTTTGCATGTAAACTCTAGCTGCTAAAAATAGATCCCTAAATATAGGGATGCCTTATGCATGCTTCCTTTTGCTATTTCGAGAAGAGAAACCTGTGCATGAAAATAAATTTTGCTCGTTCCTGGAGGGAACTAGTCAACCTGAAGGCACTTGCAACAACCTGCTTGACTGACAGAGGGATTTTCACAATTCCTAAAAGGAACTGGGCTACATTGCGTAATTTTTGGGAGTAGCAGGTGATTTTTGCCCACAATTGCACAATTTATGGGCAGAGTTGGGCTGGCTATCCCAGAGGGATCGCACAATTTCTGGGAGGTGCAGGTAACTGCTACCTAGAATTGCACAATGTCTAGGTTGAGCTATAATGTTAGGCAAGATTGCACAATTTTCCCAAGGAAGTTTGTCTGACTGTATTGCGCAATTTCTGAGCCCAGTAGGCTAGCCAATAGATTTTCGTAATTTCTGGAGGGTAGGTTGCTTCCCCTCCAAAATTGCCCAATTTTTTGGGGGATTATCTCAGCCAGCAAATAATCAAAGTCCGGAATGTCGGCCTATGGGAGGGAGACAAGAAATCTGACATGCATAGGTGTTAGGCCACTGAAACTTAGTTGAAGCCTTTGTACTTGAGAGTGCAAGACATGCTGCTAAGGATGGTTGGTAGGGAGGCTCCAAAATGAAGCTAAGGAAAAATTTTGGAGGGTGGTTGTAGTCGCTACAACACTTACCATGGCTTATATTGTAATAAAGGTGAAAATCTATTTTGATCCATATACATAAATATATGGGACATGGACTATGGAGTGGGTCCCCTAACATTGCCAAATCACCCCAAAAGTATAATGTTAGGGGTTCCCCAAGTGCCCCCATTTTAAACATCAAAGGTCCAGAAGAGCATCAATTAATGGAAAATCAATTCCCATCTTAGATACATATCCCAATGAGTAATGCAACAATCACCATTTCAAACCACCAAGATGATGTCACACCGAAGTCACGTTGATGTCACGCCCTCCATGTGGCACTCATTTTTAACCCACTTGGTAATGTCAAACAATTGAATTTGGGTGCCACTAATCATGTTGTTGTTGTGCCACATCACCCTCCCTACCTTGTCATATGCCACATGGCTATGGGCCCCACTAGGGTCCCAACCCTTAACAAAATTAAATTTCTCCATTATATTAAATACTTGGAAAATTAACCTGGACTCTAACCAATGGCCATCAAGACCCGACCATATGAACAATTCAGATTTAAATGCAAACCAATCCTCCCCTTAACCTAGAAAGGGAGTCCATTATCACAATTCTCTCTCATGGTTTTGTGTTCCTCCATCAATGGCTTTGATGCTCTCAAGTCTCAAGTTCTCAATCCTAGATTGAGGCTTAATTAAATCTACGAAAGACCATGTATTAATATATATATTATATATATATATATAGAGAGAGAGAGAGAGAGAGAGAGAGAGAGAGAGAGAGAGAGATATGTATGTATGTATGTATGCATATATATTGCATGGTCTTTCCTCGATTTAATTAAGCCTCAATCTTAAAGAAGATAATGAACATATAGAGTGGAGAAACACAATGAAGGAAGAATATGAGTCTATAATGAAGAATTATACTTGGTAACTAATAAAATTTCCTAAAAATAAGGTACCCATAGGATCCAAATGGTTGTTCAAATATAAATTTAAAGCTAACAGAAGTATAGATAAATATAAGGTTGAGTTAGTTACAAAAGGATACTCACAAAAAGAGGGAAGTGATTATGAAGAAACATTTGCACATGTAGCTACGTTAAATACAATTAGATTGATGTTTTCTTTAGCCGCAAAACATAATGGAAACTAGATTGGCTAGATTCTAAATTTTCTTTCTTGAATCGAGAACTAAAAGAATAAGTATATATTTTTTAGCCAAAAGGGTTTGTTAAAAAGGGTCAAGAGCACCTTGTTTGTAAATTAAATAAAGCATTATATGGATTGAAACAAATGCCTAGATCATGGTATGTGAAGATTGATTGTTTCTTTCTTTGGAAAAGTCTTATGAAAAATAAAAGTGACCCTAATTTGTATATCAAGTCAAATAAAATGGTACACGTTATTTTGAATTCTCTGTATGTTGATGATCTTATTGTAATGGAAAATTCTTCTAAGTTAATTAATGAAGTTAAAGGTCAAATTTCATAGAAGTTTGAAATGAAAAACCTTGGTGAATTGCACTATTTCTTAGGTCTTGAGATATGGAGAGAAAGTGGACAATCATTAGTTACATAGAGTAATTATATTAGGGAGTTGCTGAAAATAATCAAAATGGACCAATGTGGGGCACTATCAATACCATTAGAACATAATGCCAAACTGTACAATAATGATGGGACAAGAGAAGTGGATTGTACACTGTATCATTAGTTGGTGGGATGTTTAAACTATCTCACTACAACCAAGCCAAATATATTATATTCAATTAGCATTCTAAGTCAGTTCATAGCCAAACCTTTTGAAATTCATTGGGGAGCAGTGAAGCGAGTTATCATGGTACCTAAAAGGAACAATCAATTTTGGTATTAAATATATTGATGACTTTGATGTTTATTTGGGAGGCTATTATGATTCATATTTGGTCGAAAATCCTAATGATGAAAAATCAACTTCAAGGTGTTTATTTAGCCTTGGATCTAGGAGTAAGAAATAACCAATTGTTTCTTTGTCATCCACAGAAGTTGAGTACAAATATCTAAGTAGTGCTACGTGGGCTTAGAATAATTCTTGAAGATGTGGGAGAAGTAAAAAAACAACCAACTATTATTAAATGTGACAATCAAAGCACCATCAAGCTAGCCAACAATCTTGTGTACCATGCAATATCAAAACATATTTAGACACATTATCTTTATTTCAGAGAAATTGATTTAATCTATTGTAATAGTAATGAAAATATGGATGACATATTTACAAAACCTCTTGGAAAGAAAAAATTTGAAGTATGTAGGAATAAGTTGGGTGTGGTAGAAAACCCATTTCTCCGTTATGGGGGATTGTTGGAATAATGGATAAATCTATAGAAGATTTTCTCATAATTACATCTTATTATGTGTTGTTGAATTGTTTGCTTTATTTAGACTTAGTTGGTTGGTAGTTCCTATACTCCAAGAAGATGTTCAACAACAATCTAATCCTATATATGTAATATTTTTTTTGTCTGGTGAATTCAAGTGTGTATTGTGGTGTAGCATCTTGAGTGAGTGATTGCCTCACTAGAGAGCTAAATCCTTCTTCAAGTTCCATGTTTCTATTTTTTGTAACCTTAAAGTGTTAGTTAAAGTCACAAACCCCGTAATATTTTAAGCATGAGGTTTGAAGGAGGAGTTTTCAAGTCAAGTGAACATAAAGGCTATAGTCAAAGGTTTGTTTATTTTTTACATAGGTTTCACACAAATTTTTATATGTAAAAAGTTTGGTATTCAATGTGTCAACAAGGTTCATTGAATTTTACAAAAGTTTGGCACAAAGTTTGACAGTGTACTAGGGTGGTATTCAATGCATCAAAAACATTAACCAACACCCTACAAGTGAAAACTTCTATACCTCACTTATTTAGTATATTTGGAGAAGTTAATTGGTTCCCCATTGACAAGAACACTAAAGGATGTTGTTTAGAAGCATCCAGAATTTCAATTAATCAAATTCCATCAAATGCAAAAGCTAAGATATTTTTTCGAAGGAAGTTCTAGTATGCTACAATATTTTTTATGTTTTGGTATATCCATCTTCAATAACATATATTTATGTATTTCCACATTCAACTTTGTGAATTACTTATTGGGCAATTATCAAACTCTTCACTATTTACCTACTATGCACAAGAAAAAAATTCTCTTTGCAATTAATTATTGGGATTAATAGTTTAACTCTTAGAACAATCATTTTTGAAATGATTTTTTAATAATATATTAGAAAGAGACATGGTAAAAAAAGTTGAGGTCGTGAGCATTCACCTTTTAATATTATGGCTATAAATGTGGACTTGAGGGCTTTCAATATTTTCTTTAAACACTCTATATTGATGTCATGTCCCTTGTGTTATGTCATTGTAACATCATTGTTGGTTTATATATTTGCCAAGATCTTCGCTATGGATCAGTGTTAGTCCTTTGGGACACCCACTGAGATAATCTACTACCAAACCCTCAATTGGTATGGCATCCCTCTCTCCATCTGAGGATTGATCTCCTTCAATTTTCCTAGTAAATTGGTACCATCCTTAGTACCTTGTAAAACATAGCTATTGTGCTTCTGCTTCCTATTGTCACTGATTTTCTACCAACTACTCATCCCTTGTGTTGGTTGTATTGCATCCCACAACTACTTTATCATGCCTAGTGTGACACTACCCGTAGCAAAATCCTTTATATCCTAGCTATTGCACCCACAATATTCCTTTTACTTTTTCAATTCTTCACTTTAAAACTCAACCCTTTGTACTAGTGTACAATGCTAACATAAAAATTTCCCTTGTTTGGACAATTTGTATCATACGACATAGGGCATACATACTAATGGGTTTCAACGTGTAAATAAATAACAATTCCTTGTACAATGACAAACTAACTTTGGCCTAATGATGGATGTATGAACATGACACCCTTCATGATTTAGGAATCGATTTTTAGAGTGTCTAGCTCTGATACCATGTTAAATTTATTGTGAACCTAGCACCCAAAATTTATTAACCTAGTAGATTGCAGATCTATTGAATAAATGAACAACTAAGTTGTTAACATAATTAGTGGAAGCAAAATTATAGAACCATTATTAATCACAAGGGACACAAAAAATTCCACCCAATCAATAGTTCTTCACTAAATTTGAACTTAATCGGGCTTATGTCCTATGATAATGGCCCAGCTGTAAAAATTACATATACAACATGCCTTGGATATGATACAATATATAATGTCCCGGATTTTTCCTCAATCTCCTCGGTTGATCTAGATCTCCATTGTTGCACCCTTATACCTTCCTCAGACCCGACACACTTGAGTATCACACTCTTCACTCAAGAAAACACATCTCTCAATGGCTAGTGTCATTGTATGGTGTGTTTGTGTCCTCTCCTTAGTCTTTCTTTTATAATTTTACATTAAGCTAAATCCATAACCCTAATCTCAAAGTGATTAACAACCAAGATTAGTTCTTGCATCACTTGAGATCAACGGTTGAGATTAAAACATAATCACTAAAGTAAATACTTCACTTTTTATCAGTTTCTTTATCTTAATAGCCAACATAATTAATTATGTTCTTTTTCTAAGTTGAACTTAGGCTAAGTTACATTAGAAACTTTCTCACATTTGAGAAACTGTCCTGAGGAGATCTTAGGAAAATTTTGCACATGTGTAGACACTTAGGTTTGTGTAGAAGTACTTGTCTGAGCTACAAACATCAACAATTAATGCATTATGTATTGGCTTAGGTGTACATTTAGGGTTTGTTCATGGAGGTTAGACACCTGTTCTCTAATAATTGCTTATAGAGCTTATAATACATGCTTAGGGCCCAAAAAGTGTGATAAAGAACAAAATGTAGCTTGGACTAACAAACCATTTTTGGTTCCATTTGACTCATGAAATGAAGTAGCACTAGGGGAACCCTTATATTGTGAATGATACAACTTGAAACTTTGATTTTTTACAATCCCTTGAACTAGAGTTATGTTGGGTGAGGGATAAGGCAAAATTTACATTCAAGGGTCAAATTTAAATGACTACCTTTGAAGCCTCTAGGGAGAGTGTTCAAGCCTTTGGCTTACTATAATATACTTATCAAAGGTAAGGAAATGAAATTTTAATGTTATACGTGTTTTTTGGTCCTAAGACCACATTTACATGTGTCTCTACATGGCCCCTAGCCACAATTGGTAATCCCCCAACTAAAAAAATGGGGTTACACTAGTAGTATAGGGGCCTAATATCTAGTCTTCAATTGACAATCTATTTTTCTATTGCGCTTATTAAAATCAGACAAAAACAAGGGTATTATTCTTGTACAATTCCCAAATAGTAGCCGCGTGTTTTTTCTTTCTAATGATTCTTAGAACTAAGCTTTTTCCAAGTGACAATGCAAAATTTACATTTAGAAATTGTTGTCTCAAAATATTTTAAATAATGTATTTACTTATATTTTCCCAAACACGCTTTTTATTTTCAAACATATGTAATTTAAATGCCTTATTATTTTTATTTATTTTTGTGACTAAGTTAATCCTAGGTTAGGATTAGCATGTTTATTGGATGGAAGAAGAATGCTAAACCTACAATTTTATGCTTATCACTTGGATTATGTGAGGCTTGGTTGGGCCTCAACACCCCTTGGGAAGCTTAATTCCCCCAAAGTGGTTTCCATCCTAAACCCTTCTCCATGGTATTTGAACCTATAACCTAGAAGGGACTAAAACCCATGTCAGTTGATGCAATCAAATCTTGAGAGACAATTGCAGGCTAGTAGCAATTAGAGTCTCAGGAGACAGTTGCAACTCAGACATAGTTGACTTAGGATTTTGGATGCTTCTCAACTGCATTTGTTGTAGTAGCAATAGCAATAGTGAGAGGGAGTGTTCATTGTGTTATAGTATATTCTTATAGAGGATTAGGAATGGGGTTGTTCAGAACATTTTTCTTACTAAAAGGGAGTGTCAAATTATAGGAGGAAAAGGCTTCATTTGACTTGTGCCTTAGTCAAATGGAGAAATTGAAATTTCCACATCAACATGATGACTTGAGTTGCAATTAGTAGGAGTGACATGGCCAAGTCACTTAGTTAAGTTAATTAATTCTAGATTTTGGGAAAGAAGTAGCATTGTGCATGAGTTCATTGTTAAGATATAGATATTTTGGGAGTTATAGTTAGCAAAAATCGACTATTTGATCTTGATTCATGAATAGAGTTAATTGGGGTTTAGTTGACTAGTTGTAACTATTGTTAACTCACTGATCTATCAGCTAACTAGTCAATTTACTAAAAATATCCCTATTCATGCATGCAATTCAAATTGCCCATTTGAGTGGAGGGAAAAGGCATAATTGTATTTATTGTTGTATAATAGTGAGTGTACAAGGTTTGCATGTAGCAGGTGAGCTAATTTCCTCAAGAATCTTGCAAGGAAATAGGAGCCTCATATTCTTTAGGAGAAGAACTTGCACAAGGAAATAGAAGGAAGCTGGAGGCCTATTTTGGCTAAGTGTTGGTCAGAGCAGGAGATTAGTATTGCAATGTAGGTTGACCTTCAATGGTTGAATCCGTCATTTTAATAGATCATAGTCTCATATGATATAATACAAATAGAGGATGGTTTTTTCACAGTTGGGTTTTCCAATAAAAATATTGTGTTCATTGTGATTGAATGATTGCATGTGTTTCTATTGTATGTTTTCCTTTCCACAATTTGAGTAGAAGAAGTTTGTGTCTATTGTTTTCAGTATGAATTCATGAGCAACTATGAATTTCAATTTGTTTATACATCATGATCATGTTCCTTTGGGTTATTACAAATGAATTATGAATGGTCTATCACTTTAAACAACATAATAAATTGAAAGTGTAAAGGGTGATTATAGAATCTTTGATTCTGTAGCAGTCCTCTTTGATGATTATCACATATCGTAAGGTATTTATAAACATTTTATTTCACATTTTTTTATTAAACTATATATGATCCCTAATGTGGTTGATGGTTTCACCCTCATCCTCATTATCACACTTTACCCCTTCCAAGTTCGAGTCCTATCATGCTAATTCCTTCAATCCTTACTCATTGTTCCTTAAACATTTGGATTTGAAAACCTTCCACATTTTGGTTCGATGGCTTTTTGCATTTAACTTTGACATTTACTTTGGCATATTCATAGTTTGATTTCTTTTTGGTTTTTGTACTTGATCATTTCCTTTTTCGATTTTATTTGATGGTCTGGATGTTGTCTTTGTGATGTATTATAGTATATTATTATATATATGTATTAGTTATATATAATTATTAATATGATTATATTATACTTATATATATGTTAGTGAATATTTGATCATATATTGTGTATTTAAAAGGAGAAACAAATTAAATCATAAACACACACACCTATTGTGGTGAGTTAAAAGAAGTAAAAATAAAAAAGATAAAATTTTATTTCTAACATACATAATTACTATAGTTATAGTTTGTATATAAATTAATTTAACTTTTTAATATAGTTTTTATATATTATACAAATGTAATTTACATTAAAAAAAAATATTTTGTTGTATTTATCACTAAGATGAGCCATATATATGCACTATGCATCAAAAAAAATTCAAACTAATGGCATAAATTAACATCATGAAGCCTCTCTACCAAACCAATGTGGGATTTTACTTGTCTAGAAAAATTTCAAATTTTAAAAAAATAAAAAATAAAACAAAAAAAAATGCGATGACATTGTTTATATGATTCGATTTTCTCTTTAAGAGCCATAATCCAAATTTGGAAGATAGATATTATTCATGGGACATCTTCACTAAATGTGAAATCTTATTTGGATGCTCATATCATTCTAATTTCTAATTTTTTAAATCAAATAGAGGTTTTTCCAAAACTTTCATTGAACCTGCTAATGTCCAACAAAGCAATGATCTATGTTTCTTCCGTTTCAATTTAGATTTAAACCTTATTGTAATTAGATTTCAATGGATTATTTGTGATTAATTTTTAATATTTTTGTTACAGGTTATGATTTTGATTAGATTCACAGCGCACAGTAAATAGAGCTAAAAATTGTGTAAAAGAATCTCCATTCAATATGAGCTAATGATAGTAGGAGCACCTGCCTAGAGTCCTCACAGTGTATGTGTGTTTGTTCTACTTAAATCTCATATATATCTCCTCGAAGTCCATTGTGATAGGGCCTAGTGTACGGATCCATTCAACACCCAAGACAATGTCACAACCATCCATTTCAATGGAAAACATGTGGGTTTTGAGGTGATAACCCCCAATTTGAAGCTTAATATTTTCACAATGTCCTTCGCACTTCACGGTCCCCCCATCAATGATAAGGGCTTGGAAATTGTATATGACCCTGACAAAACAATGAACGACTTCTGCTACTCTCTTATGGACAAAGTTATGCTTGCTACCACTATCGATTGACACCACTACTATCCAATCTTTATGAAAACCTCATATTTTGAGAGTGCGGGCAGAAGAAATGTCAGTCAAGGCATAGAATGAGATAACTGAGTCATTTGGCATAGTTATAGTATCAATGTCTAGGATTGTTAATGGTTCACCCTCTACCTCCTCATGCACTTTAATGGATAAAGCTTCATTGGCAAAGTTGTTTTCAGTAGTGTCACTATGAAATAATTTTGGTTCCTTGAATTTATGTCTCAAGCAGTATTTATCATCATAGTAGTAGCAGAGTCCTTGTTTCCTTCTTTCATCCATTTCTATTGATGACACCTTTTGAACCTTAAGTGTTTGGGTGGGGCTTGTCGTCGAGTTGTGACGTGCCCGTGCTACGAAATTTGAACGATTGGATTAGTAATTTAAAGAAACTTCTACCTTTAAGGCCTTTCTACAAGCTTCCAACCAATTAGTTGGGTTATGCATTCTCACGTGGGCTTGTATGTCTTCCTTTAGGCCATTGATGAAACATTTCAAGTAAAGGCATCTCCTAGTCCTTCAGTCCTCATGGCCAATTGTTCAAATCAATGTTGAGAACATCTTCCAAGTTGGCCTCCCTAAATAACATTTCTAATGCAACTGACACCACTGCCATCACTCTTGGTTGAGGTAAAGAGCTTCCACATGTAGTTTAGTGTCATCTTCCTAGATATTATTAAGGTGGACATATTGTTTCATTTTTGTCACCCATTCTACCAGGTTAGAGCCATAAAATTTGTACATGTCCAACTTGGGTGTCCGATGGCTAAAATATTGGTGACGTGCATGGAAATGAATGTGATGGTTATATTATCCTTCTACTTGTACATCAACGGTATGTTCTTCCCCCATGAT
Source organism: Pinus taeda (assembly GCA_000404065.3). NCBI lineage: Eukaryota > Viridiplantae > Streptophyta > Pinopsida > Pinales > Pinaceae > Pinus > Pinus taeda. Next base: position 36,847 of record APFE030548885.1, read on the forward strand.
TTCATGATATGTCCTCAGGGCTACCAATGCTACTGCTATGATGCTATCATTAAAAGACTCCTAGAAGTCATTGACATTTTTCTCGAAGGCATCAAATTTCTCTGTAACCTTCTCTACAACCATAACCTGAGACCTGATACCTTGCATATAATGGCCCTAGTCAAATTTTCAACTTAATTAAGAATAATATGGTTGGAAAGAGGACAAGATTGAGAGTTTAGTAATGTGGTTCAGTTGAAGTCACGTAGAGAAGAATGTGGTACTACATGAAAATTGGGGGGATTACAGGTGAATGGTACCACTATGATTAGCTCATCATCCTAAATCTTATGGGCTAAGTCTCTTGAAAGCATCCCATGATGACCAAAATCCAAAATGATTGATACTACCAAATCCTTTGAAATTTTGGGCTAGACTGTAATAGTAGAAAACCCAAAGTCTCATCATTTCAAAATGTTATGTGACTGTCTAATATGGACTACAACAGCTAAAACCCCTATAAAAAGAGTCTATTTTTCATTGTGAAAACCCCAACTGGTAAATATTATATGTACGACGATGGAAGAACCTTAACTATTGGCTCTAATATATATTGTGGCAGCCAAACCCCAACTCCTATATCTAATTTAGATGAAAAGGAAGGGGGAAATCTTCAAATAGTTGAGGGAACTATGGTCACAAAGGAGTGTCAGGTGCTATAGATCGCGATATATGTAGGGATTCAACAGTAGTACTCGACCCAATATTTCAGAGCGTTAACTAAGGAGGATTGACCATACCCTTCGTCGTACTACTCGACTACCCTATTTTACATGTGACTAATCTCCCCAAGTGTTGTTATTAGTGTATTGTAGCAACAAGATGACCGATGGCTTATCTAAGGTTAAGTTTCAAGTTACCGCAGGGGGCCTTTTGATATACCCAAGGGTATGTACAAGTCTAATCTATGCTCAGTTTTGTCTAATGCGCTACTACTTGAAGGGGTACCCACAAGGGTTACAAGGGAGTCCAACACGTGTGACGACCTATTGTAGTTATTGCATGGATGCCTCACCAGATCCTCAAGTTTATGTGCTCAATGACATATCCTACGAGTAAAGGACATCGAAACATGTCTCTAGCCTAAAAGCATCCTACCAAAATTAGAGGTACAAATGGCCCTGGAAAGTGCTCTGATACCGATTTTTATGCACTTGATTTGTGAAAATAATAGAATGCCAGAAATACGAAACAATATTGCGAGAAACACAAAAATATCACATGAATTGAGACAAGCTACAAAGATATTTTATTATTCGAAAGGAAAATACAATGTTCACTTGCCTCTTCGACGTGAAAACCTCCAATGGAGTAGATCTCAATTACAATAAAACTTGATGATTCTTCCCTTGCTATCTAAGACTATTTATAGCTTTATGACATCCAAAACCCTAACTGCTAGTGGTCCCTTGCATAATATGAGATAACCACTTTATTTATTAACTATGGTGTGTTTATAACTAATTGTGGTCCCTTTTCTATAATTTGATTCAACCACTTATAATTATTATTAATATGGATAACCTCTTATGGGATTTATTGACTCAACTAACTAAATATTAATTTGACTAGGCCCCTTGGGCTTATTACATAAATAAACAGGTTAGGGTTGGACAGTAACAAACCAATTGCATCAATTCTTATTGAATATTTTATTTGTAGTCTTTCTCCATTATTTGTAAGTACATGTGGACTTGTTATGTTTTCTCCGTAGCACCATTGATTTCCAATTGCTCCAGATTGCATCAACAACAACAAATTTATTTAAAAAAAATCAAGATAATGATTAAAAGATAGATCATGGAACTTCATATTTACACACTAAGTCAAAAACTCAATTCAAATGATAAAATAACACAAATATTTTACAACTATTATCAACACCAAAATAACTTTCTTTTCTTGGAAGAGCTTCCTCCAAGCTCATATACCTTTTGTTACATGCTCCTCCTAAGGCCGAGTTGGCCTTAATTTCTCTTTGAAGCTTCTTAATGCTCCTTTTTCCAAACCCTAATATGACGCTTTCTGGTATTTTCTCCTTCTTGTTTTTCTTTTCTTCTCCAAATTCCTCTTTGTTCACTAGATTCCTTGAGAGTCACGGGAAACTTGCAATCTTTGGCCATATGCCCAAGATTCTCACATTTTAAACATCTTATGTGCTTAATAAATATATGAAAAGGCTCAGATCAACATCTTTTATTGATCTACCCTATATTCTCTTTCTTCTTTCTATTAGCCATGCAATCCATAACCTTATATCCAAAATCGTTATAGAAATAACAATAGCCATAAAAGAGATTTTTATACCTGAAAGATCACTAGTAGAAAATAAGGAATTAGTTACTAGGTGATTAAAAAACTTAGCTACTACAACTTTTCCAAGTGAAATACTACCAAACCTGAGTAGTCTTAAGTGACCCAACTAAAAATGACTAACATAAATAACTAATTTAGCCCCAAGTTAAAAGATATGACTAGCTAATAAGTGATACAACTAAAAATGACTAATGTGAATGACTAATTTAGTCTAGGATCAAAAATACATTTATTTAGCAAGTACTACAATAATACAAATTAGTCGTTTATGTTAGTCATTTTAATTATGTCACTTCAATAATCTAAACTTACAACTGATAGGGGATTCAAAGGCTGTTACAAATTGCCTGAAAGGCTATCCGTCCTTAAACACTTCTATATTCGATCAATGGATGATTAGAGTTATGGAGATGATTAGAATATTTAGGGTCATATCCTTTGATCACATTCCTAGGGAATTAAATTCAAAGGCTGACAAATTATCCAAAAAGAGAGCGGACTTACAATTGGCTCAAATATATTATGAAGAATACTTGCAAGGAGAAGTGTTGTGTAATGTACCTCATTTTTATACTATAAAAAAATATTCCCTATTGGAATAAATATAGTTTAACAACAATTCCTCTTCATCTTCTTCATCTTGACATATCCCTTCATGATGTATTTAGAATACTAATCACATTCCTCTTTATTATGTTGATACTTAACACCTTTAGAATGAACTCACCTAGTTTCATATCCATAATTAGTTCTAATACATTAATCTTATTCATTGTATATCCATATCTATATTCTAACTAGAGGCATAAGTAATAGATAATGTACTTAATTTTACTTTGTCCCTTCATGTTTACCTAACCCCTACCTTTAAATACTACACCATAATATTATATCACAATAATATTATTCAAATTAAAAATTAAAAATTAAATTCCCACTTTAACAAAAAAAGTTAAAAGTTGACCACATAAACAATATACAATCAATTAGAAAAACTTTGCAGACAAACTTGAAAAACAAAAAAAATTGAAAAACTTGGAAGAAAAAATTGAAAAAACAAAAAATAGAAAAACTTGGCTACCAATCTTGATTGAATAATGTGATTAGGCAGAAATAGACTCAGCTATGGCAAATGTCATTCCAACAAATAACAATTATCAAAATCTTGGACCATGATTGTTGCACTATCGCATACTGATGTAATGCAAATTATGAATATCACCAAACAACCATTAAATAATCTAGTATGGTGTTTAAATATTTGTCCGGAGTTTTGTTTTTCTTTCCTGTATTAGATTTAAAGTAACTTCCCAATCTTATTGTTCATCCTTCCCAATTCTAGGGAGAAAATGGACCACAATATCATTGGTGGTTCACATAAACAATATGGTTGTTATATGTATTACCTACACCCAATATTGGATGCTATCATTAAACTTGACATGTGGGATTTCTCAAACTAAATCGATTCTAATTATCGTTTAATAATAATTTGATGATGGTGGTGGGGATAGTTCTGATGGCGTCACGAGCATTGAAAGAAAGAGGGAGTATTGGATGCACTAATCACAGCCTTGTCATGACCCTCTAATAGGGACAATATTGCATGATTTGCATGTTGCGGATGTGGTGAGCCTCCATTACCTTCTTAATTGGCATCACTTTAAAATTGGTAGTGGCACTAATTTAGTACTTTGTAATTTTTTTTAGTACTCTGTAAAATTTCATCGTAATTTTTTATTTTTATTATTTAAATTAGTAGGGGGGATTGTTAGATGACCATTCCACACCCCACTTTTCTATTAGTCTAATTACTCTAAACCTTTGGTACATCACCTCTTGTTCCTTTCGGTCTATTTTTGCATTCTTTCCCAGAGTTGTCATGAAAGCACATGCACCTTGACCATGCAATTGGACACACATAAACACACTCTTTGATTGATCTTTTCTTTCTACTTTTCAGACTCACATTCGTTCACTTAAAATAACTCCTTTCTCTTTTGGGTTCTCTTGTTTATTTTTCAGTCATTTGGGTGCTCTCTAAATTTTGTTATCCTCCCTTGTGTTTTGCATCATTACCTAGGTCCTACTCAGAATTGTTTGTTTTCACTCATTTCCTACTTTAGAATTTATTCTCCTCACTTGGGATGTTCCCTGAGTTGTGTTTTTCAATCTACTTTTGCTTAAAATTCATTCTTATTTCTTGGCTTTAGGGGTGATTTTAGGGGCGAATGTTCGCCCTTTGGCGAAATTAATGGGTTTTAAATTTTTAGTGGGCGAATATTTTGTATCATAGTACATTTTTACAAATCACCTCAAATAGCCCACCTTATTTTAAGGGAGAGGGTAAAAAAGGTAAATTTAGTCCTTGAAATTAAGAGTTACAACCTTCCATTCACCCATTTTCAAGAATAGGTTTTATTTAAGTGAATCCACATTTTCAAGAATAGGTTTTATTTAAGTGAATCCTATGAGCCAAAGGCCCAAATACCATATTTATAAAAGAGGTATGGTAAATTAATAAAAATATAAATAAATGA
>APFE030548885.1:42206-59595 GCA_000404065.3 Pinus taeda
AGATGTGGAGTTAAGATGGATATAGGTTGATTTTTATGATAATGAAGATATTAATAGACTTAGGAAATTATATTGTAAAAACATCTTAAGGTGAATGGTTAAAGCATAGACATTGGACAAGTATATTTGTATACTTCTGTTTGAAACTGAAACAAATCCAGGGCTAAAAGGAATGGATTGATTGCACTAGTCATCCTTCTATAACTTTCCAACATATGCTGGAGTAAACAGATTGTAATTTGGGTAATTTTTCTAATTGTAAATGGGAACATACTTGTGTATTGGCAGGGTGGTTACGAGGTCCCTAGAAGTGGAGTAAACAGATTGTAATTTGGGTAATTTTTCTAATTGCAAATAGGAACATAGAAGTGATGAATTTGAATTTTTCTTGGTTTTATATATAGTATTTGGTTTTTTCTCATGCTTTCTCTGAATGGCACGGGTGAATTTTATCTTACACCCATTAGATTATTGATATGTAATTTCGATAATTTTGATTTCAAAATATATTTTAAAGAAATGCAATGATTTCATTTGTGTATTCAATAAACACAAGATTTTATAATTGAGTAAAATATTCGCCATGCCTGGTGAGAGATTCGCCAAAAAATTATATATACATATCATATTATTGATAAAATCGCCTTCCATTTTTCCTATATACCATGGAGATTCGCCCATTTATTATACATGTAAATTTAGGGGGGGTTCTTAAACTTTTCCCTGCTTGGCTTCAACTAAGAATCAATTATTTATCCCTATTTGGAGATCCAGCTACACCTGATCATCTCTTGGTGGCAATCCAAACCACGATGTTCTTCACTATTGGGAAAATTTGTGTTTGTGGCATTGATATGTTCTAACTTGCAGGTTATGTCATAGGGTTCGATAAATTTATTGGGGAAATCTAAAGCACGATGTTCTTCACCGTGGTTGTTGATACATTTTCACAAACCAACTTCAATTTGAGTATACTCGCTCTATTGTGCTCAGTGGTACTAATGTGTGTTGTATTTCTACAATTTCTTGAATTCGATTTATAAATTTTCTTGTCCCCACCAGCCAGACCATGAAGTGAATAATGGTCGTGATTTGTGGCTTCATGGGTGCTCACTGCTACTCATATGATTTATTGATATTTTTTATTTTTATTTTATATTATTTTAATGTCAGATATATATAATATATAATATATTATATATATATATATATATATATATATATTATATATATATATATATATATATATATATATATATATATATATATAGATAACAGCCTTTGAATCCCTATCAGTTGTAAGTTTAGATTATTGAAGTGACATAATTAAAATGACTAACATAAACAACTAATTTGTATTATTGTAGTACTTGCTAAATAAATGTATTTTTGATACTAGACTAAATTAGTCATTCACATTAGTCATTTTTAGTTGTATCACTTATTAGTTAGTCATATCTTTTAACTTGGGACTAGATTACTTATTTATGTTAGTTATTTTTAGTTGGGTCACTTAAGACTACTCAGTTTTGGTAGTATTTCACTTGGAAAAGTTGAAGTGGCTAAGTTTTTTAGTCACCTAGTAACTAATTCCTTATTTTCTACTAGTGATCTTTCAGGTATAAAAATCTCTTTTATGGCTATTGTTATTTCTATAACGATTTTGGACATAAGGTTATGGATTGGAGAGCTAATAGAAAGAAGAAAGAGAATATCAGGTAGATCAACAAAATATGTTAATCTGAGCCTTTTCCTCTATTTATTAGGCACACAAGATGTTTTACATGTGAAAATCTTGGGCATATGGCCAAATATTGCAAGTTTCCCATGACTCTTAAGGAATCTAGTGAACAAAGAGGAATTTGGAGAAGAAAAGAAAAACAAGAAGGAGAAAATACCAGAAAGCATTATATATATATAATATATATAATATATATATATATATATGAAAAAGAGCCCCAAGGGTTAGCTCAGTTGGTCAAAATCAGTGCCTCTTCCATCAGGAGGTCACAGGGGTCCATCCTCCCTGAAGCCCTTAGGTTTGGCCTTGCTACTGGGCCACGAGGCTAGATTCCCTTCGGGGTCGATTAGCCCAGATTTTTCCGTGGACATTAGCGCTACTGTTGACTAGGGTGTCCGTGAACCACAATATATATATATTATATATATATATATATATTATATCAAAACTTAATGCCGAATGTCATACGAACCTCATCGGAAAAGTCAAATTCAAATCGAACTAAAATTTTCCAAACTCGAATTCGAACCCAAAACATGTGACATAGCTTGCAGGGACTTTTAAGTCTTGAAGATCCAAATCCCATCATAATTGGGCCAGCCTTCAGTAGCAACACATGAAGAGATTTGTAAGCCTAGTCAAGGTCTCACTTTGACAAGTTATGGTGCATTTGGTTTAGATCAACCGCAAATAAACTACATTGACTAGCTTTGCAATGCCCAATATATTAAATGCTTTATGCCTATTTTAATGTTCTCAATCAAAATTTGCATTGATGTTATTTTTTATTCATGTTTCCTTGCATAGTGCTCCAGGTAACTCTTATGTGTTCCTCACTACCTCAAACAAAATGTGGGGCATTGAAAGTTCTTCTTTTAAGTAACTGTAATCAATCGAAGTTTATCTTTTAAGTAGCTATAATCAATAAAAAAATGATATTGGTATGAGAATATTTTATATACTAGATTAAATATAAATCATTGATAGTTTTAGGTTTACCTAACAAGTGATTCTGAAATTATTTGAATGAGATCCTGTTATAGTAATTATCATTAATATCCATATGCAGTTTGCAAAGAAATATTTCAAAATGCTAATGTATCAATAATGCAGTCTAGGTCTTCTCTACCTTAACCTGAATTCCTTCTCTATATGTTGTATATTTGAATAAGAGATAATTTTTTGGCATTCAAGTTGGTATCAATTATGCAACTGATCCATTGTTTTTTTTTTCATCCATAATGTTCAAGTGTTGTTACTAGTTCTCAACTGCATTAGTGAGGTTGGGACAACATTCTTCTATGGAAGACATGAAATAGATATGGAGGTCAATACCTTAGGCTCTCAACTGGAGAAACAAGAGGATTGAAAACATAACAAAGAAGTGCCATTAAGGCCTCATAGAGTGCCTATTATTGAATTTTGGGCAGTTGGTGATGGAGTCACTATTAATATACTTGCCTTTCAAATTGCTATCATCTACTTCAATACCTTTGCCGACAAAAGTGTAGCACAACTCTTTGTGCCAATAGGAAAACTGTTCGCTGGAAGGTTCAGTCTAACAAACCTACATTACACTATACTTGGACACTGGGGCTATAATCCTTGGATCACAAGCTATAATTTGAAGCATAACCTCTGTATTTTGTATCAGGTTCACATGGCCCGTGATTATTTAATGATTGTTTTATTTGAAAAGGCTTGAATAGACTATTGTTTAGGGGGTGTCATTTTCCAACTAGGATTTGCCAAGTTCAACCTTTGTAGACCCAAGAGATCTTTTGCACACAAAATATTCTCTATGATGCCAATGGTTGCATGCTTGTACTCAATTATAAGGAAAGAACATTATTGTGGTGGGAAACTTTGTTTACCATGGTTACATTATCTAGAACTTTGCCATTCTAGAATTCTGTGAGCTAGATTTTGTAATATAAAAGAAGAAATATCCTATTTGTAGTTACATCCTTCCTCTTAACAGAGAAAAAAGTGATATGTTAAATGATATGTTGGTTGAGAAGATGCTGAAGGGACCTATTGAAAAAAAAGTGGCAGTGAATTTTAGTGCTTCAGTACGCGAATATCAATGATAGATTAAATTGGCTTTCCAATTATTCAAGGATGTTGATTGGATTTTTTATTGTAGGACTCTAAGATTGACCACTCATTAGCCCCTTACCCTCATACGGTTGAGGTAGGAACTACAAGGTGGAAGGCACTACAGTCTGATACATGGGCACAATTTGACGGATGTTATCATAAGAGATGTGGATATAATATTCCATGAAGATCTTTCATAACAATGATCTAGAAAACATGGTGTACATTGTGTGGTACTTCTTATATGTTTCTCATCCATTTAGAGAAGATTTCATATTTTTATTTTATAAATAAAAGTGGGCACACAATGCATGCCTTTAGACATTGAAGTAATGATAGATATAGGAAATGTTTTCCTTTATAGCTTAAGAATGCTAACCTATTTGTCACTTTTTTAGGTGACACTAGAATGATCTATGGTCAAGGTCCTGTTTTGTGGGATTGGCTCCATAATAACACACTAGATTTCACCTGTCTACGTCTTGTGGAATTGGAGGACTCGCAAGATATTATTATTGCAAATTCTAATTTCTTAAACTTGCCTTTTTGAACCATCCACTCGGTGTCGTAGGTATGTAGCTTGAAGCATGAATGCTCTGGATGTTGGTCTAGTTGAATGTGCACTAATTTCAATGTTCATATATTTTTCATTTATTTATTTATCAAATAAAATATATCAAGATTAGATAATGATCTATGAATATTTTTATTTGATATATTCTATGCTGAATGTACAATAATGTCCACATAAAGAATATTACAATCATCTCTCCACTTAATTTACCTAACACAAATGGAATTGGCCCAGGTAATTCTTTCCTATCACTTATGAAATTTGGGTTAGCATGGGACAACTTATTTTCTTACATTTGATGCAAATTTTGAATTTTTTATATGTTTTCATCATTTATTCCATCATCACCCTCATTTTATTATCACTCTAAAATGGCTCCTAAAATGCATTTTTCTAGGTTATTGGAATTCATCATTGTATGTTTGCACAAACTTTGTGTTTCCTCTTGCTCTTCATACCCCTTGCTAAGGATTTGAACAAAAATATGTTTATGTATGCCTTATTATGTCTTGTATTTAAACATCTAGGAAACATGCCTTGGATCAATTCTATGCTTCACCACATGATACGCATAGAAAAACCATTTATTTGAATAACACCATCATCTGATAATACAAGTCAATTAGATTTACATCATCATCAACATATTCGAGAAAGGGTTCAAATGTCTCTGAGCAGTTGAGCAACATGTACTTTAATCACTCAATAATAATCCCAAATGCTTGAATAATAATGGGGAATTGTGTAACTCCTACGATTATGGCTCCAAAGCACAGATGATGTCACATTCTTTGCCTACAATAAAACATCAAGAATATGGATATTGTCATTGACATTTACAATTGAGTCCATTAAGATTTGGATTTTAAGCTTACATGAAAGTATAAATCCTCTCACTTCTTAGGTGATGATCCTTTTTGGCATGTGTAAAACTATGAAAATGGCATTGATATGCACATATATTTTTTCAACACTTGCAACAAGCTTAGGATATTTCTTCACTTAAATTTTTCTTCGTGAACCATATGTCTCCATGTGTCTCCATACTGCACATCCCCCACTATTTTGATTGTTACTTGTTCTTCATTGGTTGGATAGAGTTGAAGGTAAATTTGAATTTCTTTCTCTTTCTTGTTATGTTATACCATCTAATAAATATACCTTTGGTTAACTTGATGCATCTCAAATGTCATCTTGATACAAACTTCCATAGTTTAGTCTATGATTGGAAGTTCTTCCTTTTTCGCTAATCTATATAAGTTATGTCTTCCTAAAATCCTTGCATTGAGGGCTTTTGTGTAGTGCTTCCTTCAAATTCACTCAGAAAAGTAACAGTAACAAAATCCACCTTGCTAATTATGGTAATTTAAAAATCGAAGGAACATAAGGAATGGAGTATGTTTGATTGTCTTGTATCTCCTAAAGACAAAGGCAGGGTAGTGATGCAAATGCAATGACATCATGGGCAGCAAATTTCTTGTGCCACTTTAGTTTCCAAACTCAGAGTGTCTTGCACCCAGATGTATGATTATAATCCCCAAGCATGCTCATACTTGTGCCTAGTTAAATCAAACATCACAAATGAAAGTATTGTTGTTGACACCTAATATTCCATGGGGGTTCACAAGTGAAAATACTATTTTCAGCAATTTCCAATAGTGAATTCCAAATGGAGCTTGGAAACCAAAGTCAAACTTAATCTTCTTGAGAAATAATATGGTAAGTCTTTAAAATAGTGGAAATATTAGTGATGGTGTCCTTCCCTGAATGACATGGGAACGTGTAACTTGCGCATTTCTTAAAAAAATTAGAAACAATCAAGCCTACCGAACATAGTTAAAGTTAAAGTGAAAATGAAAAACCTTTGATTCCTCCACATCTAAAACATAGGGGACATGAGATAAATTCTCCTTTCTTGAATTTTTATAAATTTTGTGTTGAGGATGAACTTTATGACTTGATATGAAGAGATTTTGAGAAGAAAAATGAGAATAAGGACTCTATGTATAAGACCCTTTCAATATTGTGCCTCTGGCATAGAAATTGTGTAGTGTAATTATACAAGTTATCCTTATCATGGGGTTGGTGAGAATTCATGTATGTGAAAGTTAATAATAAATGGAAATGGAAATATATTGGTTTGGTAGTTATTTCCCTTAGTGTGGAGTTCTCGACTTATATCTAAGGTGTTATAAATGATTTTGTATGCATGTTAATGCATAGGTGTAGTCTAAAAATTATATGTTTTTGTTTTTTGGATGGAATTTGACGATAAAATATTTTCTGAGAATGTGATTTTCTATTGCTTAAAATGTGTTTTTGAATGTAGAAATAAATTAAACACCCTAAAGAACCCCTGGAACACTCAGATTATGTTGATTTTACTGTTGAGTGCAGGAATTACACTTAAGTAAACTCCTCAACACTTAAATTGTCAACCTAGGGGATTCGTAAACTTAGAGATGAAGCACAGGAAATTCCAAAGATGGTATGGATGTTTCTAATATCAACTCCTAATTTCTTTAAAGGAAAAATTGTAGAATCAAACTACAGAGAAAACGAAAACTTGAACCATCAAAATAATCTAAGGCTAGAACAAGAAGAAATGTACTTGCAAAAGAGATTCAGAAATAAAAGGGTCCAATTACTCTAGTTGACTATTGATTAGCTACTGAGAGTGTGTTTTCTTTAGCAAAGACACTTTAGCGATCTTCAACAGATGGTCCCTTCAAACCTGCTTATGTAAATATGTCCTTCTCGCAAAAATCGATCTTGCACTAGTGTAGGAAGAATGATTTATGCAAAAGGTGTAAAATGATGTCTATACTAAAAGTGATTTTCTTCGTGCAAGGGCTTGAACTTTCTCAAGTCCATAGCACTCAGATCTAGTAACAAGAAACTAGTTCTTGTACCCAATCAGAGCTTCTTACACTTTAACTTTTAATTATTGAAATCAATGCTTAATTACTGCAAGTGTTATGAAGCCAAATTTCATACCAAAATGATGAATGTTTCTGAGTTTATCAAAGTGCAGAAATATAGAAACAATCTTTTTAATTTATCTTGTTATGAAATGTTAATGAAAGCAAGAAAGTTGATAGAAGTAAACTAAAGAGGCTTGTTGCATCACACTATCTAGCACTGGTGCAAGAATAGTTCTTCTTCTCAGACCAGGTTGGGAAAACCAAACAAAACGTGCAAAAAGTGAATAGCACACCAACTTGCACTGGTGCAGTTAATTTCTCCTGCTCAAACTAGGCAGGGAAAACCAAACCAAACTTGCAGAAAGTGAATAGCACACCAATATGCACTGGTGCAGTTAATTTCTCCTGCTCGAGCTAGGAAAGGAAAACCAATTCAAAATCAGATGTAGGGAAAGGAAATTTAACTACTTCACATTGTAGATCTTCTTTCACTAAAATAGAAATTCATATGCTATAAGTTAAATCACACTTGGTAGTTTGAAACATAAATTACAAGAACAAAAAAAAGAGGGAGAACGTGTTGGGTTGACTAGGCCCTACCCAACCAGTGCGTTTCCATTTCAAATGGAAACACTACACAATATTGTATCAATTCATCGGTTGTTAAACATAAAAAATAAGATTCATCAAATGTAAGGTAGAGCTCCCTTTCTTATTAAATTATCAAGGAAAATACATGCGTGATTACATATCCAGCCCAAATTCAGGCGATAACAAAAGACAAGCCTATTAGCGCCTTCCTAGTTCTATCTATGCTCTATACAACTCTATCAACCATTAAGCATTTCAACCTATTTACATTTCTCCTTATATAGATCCTTGGCCGAAGGCCAAAAGGATTGTTTAACTCATTACATAGGCAATTGCAAAATTTAGATCGTTACAACAAATTACATAACCAATTGCAAAATAAGCTTTTAGCCTTCAAAATTAGGCATTTTAATAGAACAGGCCGTGGCTATCTCCAGTTGTTCGTTCCTCCTAAGTCCGATCTCAACTACTCTAGATTGCCTTGCTGTCATAACTAGGACTTAGCTGCCTTCAGATATTTTCTATTGTTGTGGCTAAGGCGGTGCAAAATTAGGTGGCAATCAAAGAGATCCAGATTTGCTATCATGATTTGTGATGCTGGCACTTGTGTGAGATCTGATCTGCACTAAGATCAGTGGTCAAGGTGAGAATTTAACTACTAAATAATAGCGGAGGTGTCGATAAGTTACGAAAGTAATTATAAGCAAGAAATCACGCAATAAATAATTAATAAATGCGAAGTTAAGTTAGAAAATGTAAAATATGAAGTTAATGCAAAATGTGTCATCGTTCTTGCACTAGTACAAGATGAGGTGTATAAGATAAGTAAAATAGGGTTAAGTGGTTATGATTTGGGAGGGGAAAAATGGTCAAAGAGGATGCAAATTAGGGGACTAAAATCGTCCCATCCCTAAACTATTGTGTGTCCTCACACAACTCTTTACCTTTGCAAAAAAAAATCAAAATTTTGAGCACTCCAGTCAATCCTTCTCTTGCACGTTGTCCACTGGTTGCACTGTTTTAGCCTTCTTCTTCTTCATGTGCCTTAACTTCTTTGTTACCTTTTTCAACTGTCTGAAACAACATCCAGCACGCTATTTCCAAACTCTGACTTTGCTTTTCTTTTGTTTGAGCTCTGCCCTCAATTCTCCTCTTCTTTGTTCTTTCTCCTCCTTTGCTTCAGCCACAAGTTGCTCCAAGTTTTTCACTTGGAGCTCTAACTCAGATATTCGAGCAGCAGGAGTCACCAATTATTTTCCTCCCTCTATCTCAGTAGGGGCTGTAACTTTCTCAGGGACTTCCATATCTGCCATGGTCACATCAGGGAATTCTTCTCCCTGAGGTCCCTCTTTTTCTAGGTCTCCCTCCTCTGGTTCTTCTTCCTCCAATTCTTCTTCCTCTGGTTCTTCTTATTTTGTGGGTTCTATCTCTTCTTTTTCGGGTTTCACCTTTTCTTCTTCAAGTTCCTCTTTCTCTACTTCTTCTTCTGTTTCTTCATTGTCTGGTTCCTCTCCTCCTATCTCTTCTTCTAGTTTCCCTTCATCCAGTTCTTCTTCTCCAGCGTCTTCTTTTTCTTCATCTCCTCCTTCTGTTTCTGGTTCTTCCTCTCAAGCTGGTGCTTCTTCTTGTACTGGTGCATGATGGGATTCCACAACCTATGGGGGTTATGGTTCGTCACCTACATGAGAGAGTTTACTCTTCTTATGGGGCCTTTTGATAAAAACAGCCAACAGAGTATCATCCTCGACTTCTGCAATCTTCATCGTGTCTGCAAGGACTGACAGATTGTCATGCTCAAAGGCCTATGCCTGTGTAGAAGGGGTTTCTTGAGTGGGTGTGCTAGCTGTTTCCTTAGTCGAAGATGAGGCCTTCTCTTCTATCAATTTCTCTGACTGCTTCCTTTTTTCACTAGTGTGAGAAGGACTTCCCTTTTCGCTTTTTCGCTAGCCCTTGCTTGTGCTAGCGGGGGCCTCTATCTTCTTTTCCTTAGCTGACCCTTCATGCAATTGTTTCAAAAAATCTTTCCATGACATACCTTTCCTCTCCAGATGTTTTAGGACAAAGATTTTGATAAAATCACGATGTTATAATCTTGTATCGACCTGGTCCTCCCTTCCATCCTGTACAACTCTAGCCATTTTCTCCAGGTTTTTGAGCAAAAAGTAGGGGAAGTTCATCCTCCAACGAATGTGTCATCTTGCTTCAAAATGTTGTAACATTCTAAAATGATACACTAAGGTGCGGGTGTATCTCCCTTCATAGGTCACGAACTTCTGCAAAATAAATAGGAGGCTCTTCCACTGACCTAGCAGGTCTTTGCGTGGAACTTTGAGTTTCCAATTCACCTCTATATTTTTATTAGTTACGAAATGCTTCTAGCGTTTTCTTTCTAGCTTCTGATTCTTGAACCATTGTTCTCCTGTGTTCTCCAAGCCCATTGTTGCTGCTACGAATTTCTCCATGACTTTAAATTTGAGTGGCCCAATTCTCACTTGACCGTTCTTAAAAATTCTTGCAAATCATAGGGCGAATTCTCTGTCATACTCGTCGAACTTCTACAAGAACTATAGAAATCCCGACTCTCGCAACAGTGCAAGACTATTATGATATTCAACAATTTGCTCAATTTTTCTAAATGACAGGGGTTCATTCCAGATAGGTGACATTGCTGCTAGCGGTTATGAATAGTCAAGATTTGAGAGTTTGCATGCAATACCAAGGAATTGGACTTCATAAATAAAAATCTAACTGTTCATCCATCGTATCTCTGATTAATTCACCATAGATGCTCATCATTTCTAGTCAGGCCTAATTGGTACGCACAGCGGGGGGTTTAAAAGTTAAGTGAAATAAAAATTACGGTGAAGGGACGTTTAGGATAAATGGAGTGGGGGAATTATGAGTCAAAGACGTTTAAGATCATGATATAGTGGGGTAGATTACATGCAAGCAACGATTAACACATTTTTACATTTATTCCTAACTAAAAAGAAACTTAGCATTCATTAAAAAAGATCATGATTTCTACTTAAAAAACTTTGTACTTTTAATTAATTTTCTCCTAGGTAGTATAATAGCATAAATACTTGTCGATGAAATGAAAAGACTTCATATAAATCTCCATAATCACCACTTTCTTATGCCATATGATAACTTGAACTATGCTACTGACGAGATGCATGCTCATACTGATCTTGCACCACTTAAATCATAAGCATTATGTTGGTACTTTTCTGCTTATCTTTATCATATAGGACAACATGCTTGCACTAGTGTAAGCATGTTGTCCTAGTGTAAGCATAATATTAAGACAGAGAATTAAAATATAGGTTGGATTTCACATGATTTCCTCAACTTTATTCTGAAATTTGCTTCGCCCTTTTTGATGTTCAAAGCACATCCTTTTGCTCTTTGTATGCAAGATCTTGCAATAAGTTCATGAGGGAATAAAAAAGTGGGAAAGGGGAATTTTTAGAATGGGAAGGACTTCTGTTATAGGGATTCCAAGAAAGCACCAAAAGAGGGATTAAATAGAAGTTGGATAGGAAAAAATATTCAGGGTTAAAGTGGGATTTCTTCGAAGCGAACAGTGTAAATTTAGAAGAATATGGAAAGGTCAATATTCTGGGATCAAAGGAGAAAACTGAGGGAGTATTATGAAAGTGGAATATGAAGAAAGGAAGAAAAATTTCTAGAAAGTCTACTTGCACTGGTGCAAGAAAAATAACTGCAACGAAAATTAAGCATTACTTGAATAAAAAATATCCATGCTAATTACCCCATATGTATAAAGGTTGGCTCTGATGAACCTGCTTCTACTTGGTGGTAGCTTAGCACATCTAAAGATCAAGCAACATTTTCTTTTTATTAGAAATTTTTGATCTTCCTGCCAGGAAGCTAGTTCTCAGGTTGATCCTTCTACAATCATGTCAGCAAACTGATTTTCATAATTACAAGATAGTATTTTTTTTCTTTAATTTTTTCTATTTTTATATTTTTTTTAATTTTTTTTTTTAGAAGAAGAATAATTCATGTTTTCAAAACGTTGGTATTACCATTCTCCACTACCGTCCCAAATTGTTGTTGGACTTGTTGTGTAAAATCTTTCTTGGTAAGTGGCTAGAAGTACTTCGTTAGCCTATGCCCATTTACGAAGAATACTGAATCCTTTCCATCAATAGTATTAACTTCGATTGCTTCATTCTCGAATACTCGGATCACTTCATAAGGTCCCATCCAACGTGTATGGAATTTCCCTTTAAAAATTTTAAATCTAGAATCCCAATCACCTGGTTGGAATTACTTTTTCTGAATAAACTTGTCATGCCATTTCTTACGTTGTTGTTGAGTCAGTATGTTCTGTTGAACAACATCTCTTTGAAACTCATCTAACTCATTTAATTGGAGAATATGTTTTTTTTGTGCCTTAGAGAGATCTAGTCCTAACTGAATTACAGTCCTGAAAGTTTTGATATGGAATTCAATTGGTAACAGAACCTGTTTGCCATATACCAACTGATATGGTGTATGTCCCGTGCTATTTATCCAAGTGGTTCTATATACCCACAAAGCTTCTGGTAATCTTTCAACCTAGTCTTTTTTATGCATATTAACTATCTTGGTAAGAATGGACTCGATCACTTTGTTTGTAGATTCCACCTAGCCATTTTCTTACGGATGATATGGCATGGACTTCCTATGCCGGATCTTGTATTGGTCCATTATACCCTGTACTAGATTAGAGATAAACTTCATACCATTATCAGAAACAATTTCCCTAGGCACACCAAATCTAGTAAAGATTTCAATAAAAATAAAATCAACAACAACTTTTTCTGTCACAAAAGAAATAGCTTTAGCATATACCCATTTTGTAACAAAATTTGTACAAACCAAAATATGCTTTTTACTTAATGATGTTGGATTTATTGGCCCTATAAAATCAATAGCCCATTTTTCAAATGACTCATTCATAACTTGAGGGAATAAAGGTATTTCATTGGTTTGATTAGGCTAGCCCATTCAGTGATAGCAATCACAACGCTTGACATATTGTCTAGCATCCTTAAACAAGGAAGGCCAATAGTAACCAATGTGTAATACTTTATATGCAGTCCGCTTATCAGTGAAGTGGCCTCCACACGGTTCATCATGAGGATATTTCAAAATGTCAAACACTTCCTCCTCTCTTACACACCTACAGATAATCATATTTGGGCTTGTGTAAAAGAGATCTCCTTGAATCCAAGAGTATGCAACACTTTTCTGAATAATATTCTGCTTTTCACAAGCGGACAAGTGGGGTGGTTTTTTCCCAGTAACCAAATAATTAGCAATGTCAGCAAACTACGGAGAATCTATTAACATAGAAAAAAGATGTTCATCTGGAAAATCATCATTAACGGGAGTTGTTTCACCAAGATTATCTAATCTAGAAAGAAAATCTGCTACAACATTAGATTTTCTTGGTCTATCAAAAATAATAATATTAAATTCCTATAAAAATAGTAACCACCTAGTCACTCTACAACTAGGTAATGGTTTTCTCATCAAATATTTAATCATGAAATGATCAGTATGTACAAATACTTCATATCCTGTAATGTAGTGTCTGAACTTATTAATTGCAAAAATCAAAGCTAAAAACTCTTTATCTATAACTGTATATTTAATTCAGCAGAAGACAAATTTTGGCTAATATAATAAATATCATAGGATTGATTATTTTCCCCTTGTCCTAAAGTTGTGCCAATAGCCAAATCTGAAGCATCAGAGGAAATATGAAAAGGCAGAGACCAATTAGGACCTCTCAGAACTAGTGCATGTACTAACTTTTCCTTCAATGTTTCAAAAGACTGTTGGCAAGCTGTAGTCCAAGAAAATTCACTGTCCTTAGCTAGAAGTTTGAAAAGAAGATCAGCCATCTTAGAAAAATTTCAATGAACCTTCTATAGTAACTAGCATGTCCTAAAAGACCTCTTACTTCCCTTTGAGTTTTGGGTGCAGGAAGATGCAGAATGATTTCAATGTTTGCTGGATCAACCTGGATACCTTTACTAGAAATCAAATGGCCAAGTACCACCCCTGCTTTGCACATCAATCTGTATTTCTTTTCACTCAAAGCGAGATGGGCTTCCTCACAAAGAAGTACTTTTTCCAAGTTTTCAAGAGCTTCATGAAAAGAATCACCAAATACAGAAAGGTCATCCATATAAATTTCCACAAATTCTAGATCAACAAAAATAGCTAAGACTGTCCTTTGAAAGGTAGTCGGGGCATTGCATAGGCCAAAGGGAAGCACTCTATAAGAAAATGTACACCATGGACATGTAAAAGTAGTCTTATCATGATCTTCAGGTGCAATCTGTATCTAGTTATAGCCACTGAAACCATCCAAAAAAGAAAAGTGTTTCTTTCCTGCAAGGGTATCAAGCACTTGGTTAATGAATGGGAGAGGGAAATAATCTTTGAGAGTGGATTTGTTTAATTCTCGATAATCAATAAAAATACGCCATATTACATCTTTCTTAGGTAATAGCACTAATGGAGAGACCCACCGACTGTCAGAAATAGGATAGATAAAACTGGCATCCAAGAGTTTTTGTACTTCTTCTTTCACAATATCTCTTAGAGCTGGATTCATTCACCTTTGGGGTTGTTGGATAGGTTGGGTTCCTTCCTAAATATATATATGATGTGTGAAAGTTTTAGGAGGGATACCCTTCATATCTTCATAACCCCATGCAAAGGCACTAAGATAGTTTCACAACAAATTCACAAGCTTCTCTCGCTGAGATGAGTCCAAATCTGAACTAATATACAAAGATTTACCTAGGCTAATCTCAACAAGAGTAGTATCAGGCTCAGAAGTACTCAAGGGAGTGGTCAAATGTAGTGGTACAGAAGAATGGGAATCAAGATTATCTTGAAAATCTAGGCTGAAAATTTGGCTCCATGGCTCAAAATTAGGCATTGTGTCTAGATTATTCAAGAAGTCTTGAATCTCATCTTCTTATGAAGACCCAGTATAATGATGGATAAGGTAGATGGGCTAATGCTCATCATCCTTACTTTGATCCAACCTTAAAGTATCTCGAAGGTCCTGAATGGATTTGGTAGGGGGATATAAGGTAACTTTCGTCCTAGAGTCTCCATGTGAAATATACATATCACCAGAACGACATCCAATATATGCATCGGCGGCAGCAAGCCATGGTTAACCCAAAATCAAAGGATGTCCTCCTACTGGGTTCTTTGGCTGAAGCACAATAAAAACAGTAGGATATTCTCAAGAATCTAATGAGATGATCACATCATCCAATACTCCTTCTAGCTTAATTTTAGATCTATCTGCTAATTCAAGCACAGTGGGAGTAGGGCGAATATGGGATAACCAAAGTTGATCCATGGTTTGCTTAGTCATGACATTAATGGTTGGCCCCAGGTCTATAAGAACATTCGAGACAAGGACATTACCAATTTTAACTGAGACAACAGGGTTTCCAGGATCAATATATCTCTCCATAGATACACATCCTGTCATCAACTCTGGAACCCTACCAAGAAATTGAATGGTTTGGGGTTCCAATTTCTTCCTCCCGGGTTTCTTGAGACTGAATTCCTTAATAATCTTGGTACAAATGGGGATCTCTTTGATGGCTTGAAGCAAAGGTATCTTAATAAAAAGATTTCAAAGCTCTGATGCCAAGCTAGTCTGAGAAATAGGCTCACTTCTTCCCATCACTAGCCTCTCTGGGAAGGGAGGCTGGTTGGAAGAAGGTGGCAAGGATCCAAAGGGTAAGGGTTGCTTGGTGACTGCTTTTGGAGAAGTTAGGAGTTTCCCCTTCTCCCTTCTCTTCAACAATCACTGTGGGTCGGTTCTAATTTTCTAATGTTATAGTCCTTCCCGATATTAACTGGATACCATGAACCCCAACTAGAATAGACTGGTACTCAAATGGTAAAGGTGGCTTTGTTACATAAACCATTTGCACTGATTTATTATTTTTAGGATTGGGCATAGGTTGAGCAGGCAATTGAGGAGGTCGAAAGGGTGGAGGTAAAGGAAATGGTGGATTAGACTGACTCGGAATTTGTGGCATTGAATTTTTTGTATGAGTATATGACTGCATAGGTGGCTGGTAGGAATATGGGGAATGAGTTGGCCCTCTCCAACCTTGCTGCCATGGTTGAGAAGGTTGCCCATGCTAATATTGATTTCCATACTACAACTGCTGATTAGTGTTAGGATAAGAATATGCATGTGAATTATAACCAAAATAGTGTGGAGAAAATTCAGGAGCCATACCAGCACCTATCTGAGGCCAATTTCTTCTTGCTCCCATAGCATTCAAGTATTCAGCTTCAGGCTATCCCCTTGTAAATATAGCTTTAAGTCCTAGT
The DNA here is from genome assembly GCA_000404065.3 of Pinus taeda. Taxonomy (NCBI): domain Eukaryota; kingdom Viridiplantae; phylum Streptophyta; class Pinopsida; order Pinales; family Pinaceae; genus Pinus; species Pinus taeda. Next base: position 58,540 of record APFE030548885.1, read on the forward strand.
ATAGAGGGACATGTTTATGTGGTATGGTCTTTTGCACAAATAGCACACTGATGAGTTTCTTTTAAATTAAGACGACACTCGTTAGGCGGATGTTTATCTCTACATTTAGGACATAAAATACATAGTGACTCTTATTCATTTATAAGTTTTTGCTGAAATTTTAGAGTCCAATTGTTTAGAAACAACATTCATTATATCGATTTTCATATTTTCCATTTTATTTTCTAGTCCAATAATCATAGCATCGGTAGATTCAGTTTTTCTATTTCTATTTCGAGTTCCTCTACCAGATCTATACTAATTTCCTAAAATTTTCTTGCATAATTCACAAATTTCATCAAAAGTTTGTTGGGAGATATCACCTTGTCCTAGTAGATTTAGATTATTTCTAGCATTATCAGTAAGTCCTCTTAAGAACAAGGTTCTAATAGTGCTGGAATCTAGCTTAAGTTTTGACCTTTGTGAAATATACAAAAATATTTCTAAGTAATCTTCAAGAGTTTCATCATCATCCTATATGATCGTAAAAATTACATCCTACATGTCCCAAGTTTTGAAATATTCCTGATATTTAGACAAAAACACTCTCTTCATCTGTTCCCAAGAGGTTATAGAGTTTCCTCTTAGCCCCATGAACCAGCGCAGGGCTGAGTCCTTGAGAGTAGCAAGAAATAATCTTAAGTTCTGAGCGTCAGTTGAATAATCTAGCTTCTACACAAAAAATCAAACTCGAATAGAGAAGAGTCAGGGTCTTCATGAAATTTACCATGGAAATGGGGGAGAGCTGACGGTGGAATATTATTCATTTGTGCCACAGTATCAGGATCCATAATTGGAAACACAAAAGTGGATTGTTCTCCACTTACCTGGTCCTAGTTTCACCGGACCCTTCCACATGATCTTCATGATCTTCCATTGTCTCTTTCTTACTCTCGACAAGATGAACCACACCTCAATTGTTGTCACCAGAATCTAGGCGAATTGTTCCTGCGTGATGGGTTTGAATTGGATTAAGCTTCCTACTCACAAAAGGAGACCCAATATGAGAATTGTTTT
>APFE030548894.1:5248-19796 GCA_000404065.3 Pinus taeda
ATTTTTAATTGGATGACATGAATTGTGTTTTTATTACTATTTTTGCTTGAATTACATGGATTATGCTTTTACTACTATTTCTGTTGGGATGAGCTGGATTGTACTTTTGTTACTATTTTTGCTAGGATGACAGGGATTGTGCTTTTGTTGTCCAGTTTTATTACTATTTCGGTTGTCTAGTTTTATTACTATTTCGGTTGAGATGACATGGATTGTGTTTTTATTACTAATGGAATGACATGGATTATGCTTTTATTACTATTTTTGCTAGGATGACAGGGATGGTGCTTTTGTTGTCGAGTTTGTGAAAAAAAGCTAGAGCATCTTTGTAAGAGATAAACCGAGCTGTCCGTTGCAAATAGAATTGGCATCAACATCTACGAGATAACCAACGCTGCAATCCCAACCCTTCGCTCTTAGTAAAATTGGCGGTCTGTGATAGCAAAGTGCGAGAGATAAAAGGTGCTGCTTATCAAACGGGTTATCTCAACAGTTAAAGTTCTTGATTGCTTTAACTTTTCGATTCATATTGGCATTGGCATTGTTTCTGCTTTGTGTGGTCTAGTCTCGTGCGTCTGTATGTTTGGAGCTCATGTGTTGTGTGTGTATGAATGTGGTCTGGTCTCTGTTGTTATGTGTGTTCTGTCATCTGTTTGGTGTGTCTATCTGTGTGGTGTGGATGTATTCTCTGAGAGCTGGAGGTAGAGGCATGCTTGTGTTCTCATAGAGGCAGGGCATGTAGCCTATCAATTATTGAATCAAGACAACTTTGCCCAGGGATCACAGTTAAATGAAGCATCCGAACTCTGCCCAGGGATCACAATTAACTGAGGCATCTGACTGACTCGATCACAGAACATGGAAAAATTGAATCTCTTCAAATTTCTGGAGTAGGAGCCGATTGCGTAAAATGACTTGCTGCAGCATGGTGTTGGGCGAGTTCTGATGATGGATCATTAATCGTATGATGATTGAGGAGTCCCCAAATACCTTAGCTCTTTTAATTCCCAGACTGCACAATTGAATGAGGCCTTGGTACAAAGCCAAGGCTTCAGCACTGTTATTTGTAACCTTGCCTAAGCTCCACTCATAGCTGAGAATATGTTACCCATTTTCATTAAGTATTAGACCCTCTGCTCTAGCTATGCCTGGGTTTGATTTGGAGGCCCCATCGAAGAAAAGAGAATTGCAGTTGTTCCTTTGTATCCAACTTTTAAAATCTTGCTCTTGTAGTCTAATTTCCCATGGTCTGCCCTACTTTTTGTTTGGGGTGTCCTTCTTGAAGATGCCTTGGATATGATGTTGCCTTTCCAAGATATAGCTGATAAAGGTTCGTTCCTCCACTGTGAAGTCTGTTGCTTTGACTTTCCCTGTGGTATTAATTGCAATTTCTTCCTGGGCCAGGCTTTTGGCTTTGATGCAAGTTATTCGAACATTGGGAGTTTTATCTTGAAATATTTTTTTGTTTCTTGCTAGCTAGATTCGCCACAACAGAGTATGAGGGAGAGTGTCCCAAACTCTTTTCGCCAGACCGCTCCTTTTTTCTCTCCAAGGGCAGCTTTTTTTCTAGATGTAAATTGTCTCAGCTATGCTATGCTGAGGATTCCAAGTTAGGTTGCCAAGAGGGGATAACTTTCTCCAACATTCACTGGCAAAGGGACACTCTACAAATAAATGATGCATTGTTTCTTCAGCGTTGCAGCAATTGGGGCATCTTGAAGGGCCGTTGGTTCCTCTTTTAATTAAGTTCTCTGCTGTAAGAATTTTTCCCTTTAGTAGAAGCCATATAAAAAATTTGATCTTTGGAAGGGCTTCTGTTCGCCAAACAATTTTCCAATGATTCCACAGGGGCATCTGGAAGGTGTTGTTGCAGATGTATTGATGGCCTGATTTTATAGTATAGATAGATCCCGAGGGGTCCCAATGGAAGCTGTCCACTCCATCTTTCTTAATTGGGGCCTTGTTATGAAGATGCTTCTTAAGGGAGCCGAGGTTGGCTTCTAGAGCTGTAGGAATGTCTGGAAGGGACCAACCCGTCCAAGCGTGGGAGCAAGGAGCCCAGTTGGAGATTTGGTCCAGATTATGAAGGCCTCTGCTGCTGAGATAGTTAATGATTTGAGCGACTTCCTCATTCACATTCAAGGGAGGGAGTCCCATGATCTTATCTGAACCAAAGTTGATGCTTTCCCCCCCCCCCTAGGAACCTTCGAAGTGTTTTGCTTAAGGATATGAAGGGCTTTCTTACATAGTCACCAGATTTTGGAAGATTCTCTGTTAGGCATGTTGGAATCAAGAATTTTTTGTCTGGTAAAGTTGAGGTATTTGGTCTCCAGCACCTTTTTCCACCAAGCTGCGGGTCCGGTTATTAACCTCCAAACCATTTTCACCCCAAAGGCTATGTTGAGGATTTTTGGGGCTCTGATTCTGAGACCCCCTCTATCTTGAGATTGAATAACGTTTTTCCAGTTTACCAAGTTGAACCTGCTCTTTTCTTTCTTCCCCCCTTGCCAGAGAAAATGGCGAAGGGCGATTTCCAATTTATGATGGAAAATGGCGGGAGCCTGATATAGAGCAAAGCGGTAAAGAGGAAGAGAAGTTATACCGGATGTTAGGAGAATGAGTCTGCCTACCGGATTGAGCCAGATTGTCCCCCATTGCTGAACTTTTATTTTAACTTTGTCAATGATCTCGTTCCAGGTCTCCGCCTTCAGAGTTCCCAAACTCACTAACATGCCTAAGTAAGAAAAGTGCTCCCATTCCATTTTATATGTGACACCAAAAATGCTAGCTATGTTGTGTACCGTTTGATTTGCTATATTCCATCCATAGACACAGCTTTTATGAAAATTTACTGCCCCTCCTGAGTACCCCATATATTGATCTAGCAAATTCTTAAATTGCCTTGCAATAGTTGTCGATGCGCCCCCAATCAGAAGTGTATCATCTGCGAACTAAGAATGATTAATGTTCTTGACTCCATTTCCATATTTGATTCCGGTTATGAGACCCACCCTTCTGTTGTGATCCAAGGCTTGACTGAAAGATTCTGCCATGAGAATGAAGAGATAAGGGGAGAGAGGGCAGCCTTGTCTGAGGCCCCTGGTAGATTGAAAGGCTTCACAAGGGCGGCCATTGATCAGGGGGGAGATCCATGGTCCAGAAATACAGGCAGCAATAGTATTGATGAAAGAAGAATCGAAGCCCATCTTTTTTAAGACAACGAATAAGAAGGAATGCCTTACTCTGTCAAAGGCGTTTGCTAAATCAAGCTTTAGCACAAATCCTTTCTCTTGCCTAGATAGGCTTGAGTGGATGGCTTCTTGAACCAAAATAATAGAGTCATGGATATGTCTATTGGATATAAAGCCACCTTGATTTTCAGATGTCAGAGAGGGAAGAGAAGGCTTGAGTCTCATGGCTAAAATTTTTGTGAAAATTTTATAAGAAGAGTTGCAAAGGGATATGGGCCGAAATCTAGAGAAGGAGGTGGGCCTATTCTCTTTAGGTATGAGAACAAGGAAGGTGGAGTTGGTGAATCCTCCCATTTTTCCTTTTCTTTGCACCCATATGAGCATCTTTGCTAGATCTTTCTTAATCAGACTCCAAAATTCCCTATAGAAGCAGATGGGAAATCTGTCAGGCCCAGGTGCCCTGTCTGGTTGTAGAGTCCAGATTGCTCTTTTGATCTCCTCTTCATCAATTTCACGATTTAGCGTATCATTCAGCTCCTTGGTGACGCCCTTGGGTAAATACTAAAGCAAATCAAAGTAATCTTCCGCTCCTTGGAATTCAGTGAGAAGATCCCTATAGTGTTTGGAAGCAACCTTCTTTATGTCCTCTTGAGTGTTGTGCCTATTCCCTTCATTGTCTATGATTGAATTAACATTATTTCTGACCTTTCGGACAGTGGCCTGTTTGTGGAAATAAGCTGTGTTTTTGTCTCCCCCTTGTAACCATAATTTTCTAGATTTAATCCTCCACTTAATTTCTTCCTCTCTGTTGACATGCATTAGCTGCTCATGCAATGCATTCTCCTTATCTTTGTATTGTTGGGATAGACCATGCTCCTCTATATTGGTTTGCACATCTTCTAAATTTTTCTTGACTTTCTTTTTTGTCTCCTTTGGTTCCTGATAGCTATCTCTGGCCCAATCTTTGAGAGCCCTCTTGACATTCTTTATTTTGGTCTCCCATATGAAACTTGGCGACCCCTCCACATGTTGTCTCCACACAGCCTCGACAATCGCTCTGACTGTAGAAATTCGGGTCCATAACGGGCTAAATTTAAAGGGAATCGGACCAAGAGGTCGATGTGACTCCAGAGTTAAGGAAATAGGATAATGATCAGAGGCAGAGGTGCTAAGAATGTTGGTGTATCCTACAGAAAAAGTAGAGAGGAAAGATATATTTACCAGAAATCTGTCAAGGCGCTCCATAATGTTGCCACCTCCTATTCTTCAGTTGCTCCAGGTGTATCTGTGTTTTTTTGGAATTATATCCACCAATTCATTCTCCTGTATAATTGCTTCCAGATGGTTTCTAAAAGGATCATGAGTAAAATTTCCTCCTCTTTTTTCATTAGCATGCAAAATCAAATTAAAGTCTCCAGCAACTGTAAGATTTATGGTGCTTTCGCCTTCAATGCTTTCCTTCAAATTATCCCAACAAATTTCGTTTTCTTTGTAGTGATTGGGTACATATACATTGTATATGACTACACTTCTATCCCTCGTTCTGCTTTCAAGGTTGGTTCTGATCCAATTTTGGTTGATGATGGCGGAGTTGCAAATCCATCTATGGCTGTCCCAAATGGTAACTATCCCTCCAGAGGTTCCTCTGGAGCTGCTAATAGTTCCTAAGTACTGCTTCTGATGATCTATAATCTTTTTCATTTCTTGCTGATCTTGTTTTGTCTCTTGAATCAACATTATTTCAGGTTTCTCATTGTGAAGAAGGTCTCTCAGGGCTGCTATTTTAGAGGGGTGCCCTAAACCCCTACTGTTCCATGAAAGAACTTTCATCATGATGCATTAGGTGTGCGAAGAGGTGCTCGCCTCTCATGATCTTTTCTTGTCACCTCTTTCTCGTGATGTCCAATGATGAAGGATTCCATTGGAGTTTGAAAGCCCATAACTATGTCCTTCTAGGCATTCTCATCTCTGTGCTGCATGGCCGATTTTCTGCGAGGACCTGGTTTCTTATATGTATCACTTGTAGCTCCATTTTCTTTTGAGGAACTTATGGTTGTTCTTGAAGGAGGTGCCTCAAGGGAGGGCTGAGAAGAGGAGATCGGATGCTGAAGGGGTTCGGAGGGCTCAGAGGCGGGATTATCAGGCAAGGGATCTTCAGAGGATAGGATAAGAAAGGGGTTGGAGGAGGAGGGGATTGGCGGATCTTGGGAGAGGCCAGAGGGGAAGGGAGGAGGGGAAGGGGGATGCTGGATGGAGGATCTAGGGATGTCAGAGTTTGGGGCAGGTTTAGAAGGGGGGATAGATTTCTTTTTTTTTACAGGCTCCCAATGTCTGTCGTGCTCTTCATTCTCAATATTAGTAATCTTAGTGCATCTATTAGCAAAGTTCCCATATTCATGACATACCTTACACTTGAATGGGATCTGTTCGTAATCCAGCTGCTGAATGTGACTCCAGTCGTCCACTTTTAACTTTATAGCTTCAGGTAGTCCTTTTCCTAGATCCACCTCAACACAGATTCTTGCACAGGCTTGCATATTGTCCTTGGGTTCACTTCTGCCAATGTATTTGCCAACTGCGTTCCCTATTGCCTTAATCGATTCGTCTCCCCAGCAATGTAGCGGAAGATGGGGAAGGCGAACCCAAACTGGAACAACATTGGGGATGTCCAGCTCCGGATTAAAATCAGGTGTCCATTTATTGAGATAAAGACCTCTAGAATCCATGAAGTAAGGCCCGTTTGTGAAGATTAGATCCTTGTCTGCTTTGGATTCAAAATGAAATGTGTAATAGCGTTTCCCACAAAATCTTATTGATATTTTTCCCGGAATCTTGTCAGACCAGTTGCATTCTACCCATCTTTGCACAGTTCTTGCTGATGGCGATAATCCAGTAAATTGTCCAATAAGTCCTTTCTCAGCCAGAGAGAGAGCTACCATGCGAGGAAGAGTTAGGGGAAGCTGGAATTCCTAAAGAATGTCAAGTTTCTTTATGAATTTCGAGATTGCATGTCTGGGGCGTAGAGGAGGGAGAGATTTTACCAGATCTGAGAAAGCTTTCTCAGGATCCTCTTGAGAAGAGTCTGGAGGGGCCATGGCTGGGGCCAAGGCCCAGAACGCTGCTGAGTTGGGCTGATCCGCAGAGCTCTGGCTGCGTGCGCTGCTCAGTCGCCGTGCTGCTAAGGCATCCTCTTCCTTGAGGGCTCTATTATTATTATTATATTAATATAATATATAAAATTTATTTAATTAATTAATATTATAAATTTTTAATTAATTATTATATGATAAATATTTATTCCATTATTATTTAATAAATTTATAAAATATTATTATTATTTTATTATTATTATTATTATTATTATAAATAGGATTGACAAATATTATTATATAAAATTATTTAATTATTATCGTCCATAAATAATTATTATATTATATTTTATAAATAAAATATTTTTTATTTCATTAATTAATAAATAAAAATATAATAATTAATTTTAATGTGGTAATACAAATATTTAATTAATTATAATATGATAAATATTTATTCCATTATTAATTTAATAAATTGTAAAACATTATTATTATTTTATTATTCTTATTAAATAAAATTGAATATTATTATTTTTTTTTGTGTAAATCATGCTAATTCTATTATAATACAAAAAAGAGTACAGAGAGAGTTACATCCGCCACGAAGAGTTGGCTACATGAACAGTATGACATTCTGAGACTGAAACTGAGCCTGAGGAAAAGAGACTATGAGTCTGTCTGCTGACTCCAAGCTAGAACCCACAGAAAACTGGACCTAGGCGCTATACTTCCATTCCCTGCCGAAGCAAGGGAGGAATTTACAGACCTTGCAAAACCCACATTCAAAAAACCCGACATAACAAACATAGACATTATATCCGACATACAAAAAACTGAGTGGTGCGGCCCGAAAACTATTACGGACTGACCCCCATTACTTACTGTAACTGCTACTTTGACATCCTGAGACTGAACAAAGTGTTTCCAAAACACCCAAAACGACCATGCAACGTGCCTAAGCATCCACGGAGGTGGATGGTTGCTCCTCCACCACTGGACAGGCATATGGATCTGGTTGCTCCTCCACCACTGGACAGGCATATGGGTCTGAAGCACTCGAGTGCGTGTATGGCGCGTCTTCCCTCGCAGGCTCGCTTGTTCCAGCTCTATTCCCCGCCACCGCACCCGAGGCTTCCGCAGGCTGTAATCGCGGACCTTGAATAGGCGAGGGTGGCCGAGGCTCTGCTGGGGCTTCTGGTCTATCTGCATTCAATGCGCAATGAAACATAGTAGATTGTGTTGTCCAGAGCACACGGAAACCTGAAGCGGGTTGATGGGTGCGAACCAAACGGACACACCGCGGCTCTTCCCCGCCCTCTGCCTCTTCCGCGCCCTCGTCGAGCTCCTGGTGAGCTAATCTCCTCCGATGGGGAGTCGAAGGATGCCGAGGAACGTGGCGATGAAGCTCGGCCTCTGGCACCGCCCCTTGAACTCCCCGCCTGCAAGCGCTACATAACCTCTCACGCGGCATCCTGTAACCAAAAAATATCCAATTCTGCCCAGAGGCCGCGTATGCTTTGCGCCACGGAAGATTTTAAACCCGTGCAACAATTTATACAACAGATGAGAAACAGGTAATGGAACACGAATTCGAATAGCAATGCTTACCACACAGATCTGAAGCCGAGCCTTTTCAGGAGCTGCAAGGGGTGAATTGCTCCCAGAGAGCTGAACAGGCCAGAACCAAGTATTACTAAAGCGCCGAAAGGGGAAATCTCGAACAGGGGCGCAGAAGAACTGAAACACTACGACACTCAGAGCTTCGTGAGGCCTATGGCGCTCAGAGACTTTGCGTAAAAAGAGCAGAATGACACTCAATGCACTGAACCATAGCATAGAGACGAAAATTCTCTGACAATTCAAGGTTGAGACCGGGGCCTCCGGAGCCGAGGGCCGAGGTCTGGGTCTTGGCGCATGCACCCACGGTGCAGTCATCCAAGAGCCGAGCGCACAACTCACAATTGAGACAATAGAGAGCTTCCAACAGACAATGGCGCTTCCCACACCTTCCGACGGAACACCTCTCATCGGCAAACCAAGGCGAACGATCAATATACCTCTGCAACCAGCTGTTATCCCCATACCATTAATGTGCTCATAACTGTTGGCCGGCCCGAGGTGATGGCTTCTCGAGGCTTTGGTCCATTTCGCTGGAGTGAGCGGCCACTTGCCATTTAATAAGGCCGCCTCCTCATTCATTATGCTAATAAACACCCGCAGCCGGGGGTTGGAGATCCTGATTTGCCAGAGAGAGGCAATCTTGTTGTAGTTGAATGTCTGTTGAGTCATTGAGGTTACCTGAGTAGGGGTGACTGTTCAGATCGACTCCTTGATTGGCTAGACGATCGGCTACCTTATTGGTGGATCGTTTGACATGCTGAAAGATAATACTATTGGGGCTTCTGAGCCTTGCCTCCAATGTTTCTAGTCTGCTAAGCAGTCTCCAGCTAGAAGCTACTTTGGTTGCTGGTGTTCCTGCTTGTATTCGAATAGCTGCATTGATAAGGATCAGGGAATCTCCCTCTGCTACCAGCGGATAGAACCCTTGTTGATCAGCTACACAAATACCTTTCCAAAGACCTTCCAATTCTGCATTCAATTTGAATGATGCAGGGGCTGGGGGGGACCAATGCAAAGGGGAGACAAGCTTGTTATGATGTCGAGTTGGAGCAGAAGGAGCATAGGAAACATGAAGATCCCATGATTTCCAAATGAGTAGCTCTTTGGGGGAGGAGGGCCAATCTGTTTCTTGCCAAATCTTGAGCGCCAGTGTCTCTTGAAGGCTTTGCTTGAGGAGAAGCCAAAGAATGTCTGGAGGGCGATTCCTATTGTTGAAGACTCTATTATTCCTCTCCTTCCAGAGGGTCCAATAAAGAAATCCTGGGATGAGTGTCCACAGAGCGTTCAACAGAGGGCTTTGATATGGCGTCTTGGGCCATGTTCTCAGAATATTTGCTATATCCCCTTGACGATTTCCTAATCTTTGATGACACCAGTCAATTTGATTCCAGAGTTGAGTTGCAAGGGGGAATGTCTCCATCAGATGCAAAATGGTTTCTGAATGAAGAGAGCAATTTGGGCATCGGGATGGTCCTATAAAACCTCTTCGTTGTAGATTATCCCAGGTGAGGATTCTCTTTTTGCTTAAAATACATAGAAAGGTAGAGACTTTGGGCCACAATTTGGGTTGCCAGATGTTGCGCCATAGCTGATCTTTGTCATTGTGGTTTTGTGCATACCGCAGAGTGTAGGCTTCTTTTGTGGTGAAGACTCCTTTTTTTGTATGCCCCAACCGCAATCTGTCCTGCTTACTTGACTTTTTGATCTTCCTGTGATTTAGTTCTTGTTCAATTTCTGCAAAGGTTTCTCCTTGCCAATCCTCCTGCCAAGTACTAGCGGGCCTCCATTGTTGATAATCTGTATGTGCGTGCTGCTGCCAAAACTGGGATATGATAGCAAGATTGTTGCATTGCATGTGAGTCTGCTAGAGGGGTTTTTGGAAGATTGAGGCGAGTTTTGGGAGCTGCTGCCATGAATCCTCCCAAAAACGCGTTGAGTTCCCTGAATGAACTTCCTAGAAACTATACTCTTGTATGAATGCGCTGTGAAGTTTTGCTGCGTTCCAGATCATGGAGCCTGAACTACTTGGATTAAATCTAATCAGGTCCTCCCAGCAACTGCCAGACGCGTATTTAGCTTGCCAGAGCTTCGCCCAAGGTATGTGTGGTTTGACAAGCCAATTCCACCAGACCTTTGCTCCCATGGTATTATTGCTGTGTAGGGGGTCCCGTAGGCCCAATCCACCGTTGGAATTTTGTTGCCAGACTTCTGACCATTTAACTAGGGCCCATTTCCTATTAAGACCCGATGATCCCCACAGAAAATTCCTTTGAAGATTGCGAATGGCTTTAAGGACCCACTTGGGAGCAGCGAGGATAGAAAATAGATAAAGAGGCATAGTTTGAAGAACATATTTGATCATAATGAGTCGACTGGCAATATTGAGAGATCTGAACGTCCAGGAGGAGAGTCTGGCTTCAAGTTTGTCCAGGAGCGATCGCCACGATGCATGCTTAAGAGCTGAGAGCATAAGAGGGGCGCCCAAATATTTGGAGGGAAGCACAGCAATTGTGAAGCCAAGGATGCGAGCGATGTTTCTTTGAATGGAGACAGGGGTATTGAAGAAAAAAAGCTGAGATTTAGAAGCGTTGATAGAGGTGCCCGAGGCTTCAGAGAACAGCTCAAGCATGGCTTTGAAGGATTTTGCTTCTGCTGATGAGGGATGTCCAAAAAGCATAATGTCATCAACAAACTGTTGATACGATAAGGGGGAGAGTCCATGGAGTGCTATGCCTTTGATTGTCTTAGAGGTGATAGCATGGTGAAGAAGACGACTGAGTCCTTCCGCCATTAGGACAAAGACGAAAGGTGAGAGGGGATCCCCTTGCCGAATGCCACGCGAAGAGCGGAAGGGCTGAGATGGAGAGCCATTGAGAAGGACCGAGAAGTAGGGAGATGAAATGAGGTTCATTATCCAACGAGTCCAGGTGGCGCTAAAACCAAAAGCAAGCAGCATGTGCTGAATATACTCCCAGCTAAGCTTGTCAAAAGCTTTTGATAGATCAAGCTTCATTATCATGCCTGGTTTTTTGAGGATCTTTAAGGAATGGATAACCTCATTTGATAGGATAATACCATCCATGATCTAGCGTCCTTCGACATATCCAGTCTGTTCCGGGAGAACAAGAAGAGGCAAAAGAGGTTTGAGCCTATTTGCCACCACTTTGGAAATAAGTTTATAGATTACATTACAGAGGGCAATGGGCCAGAATTTATCAGGCGTGTTAGCTTCCTCCCCTTTGGGAACCAGAGCTATGAATGTGGAGTTAAGGGAGGGTAGGAGCCAGTGCATAGAGCGGGATTCTTCCACCAATTCCCAAACTTCGGTGCTTACTAGTTCCCAGAAATCATGAAAAAAGTTTGAAGTAAAACCATCCAGACCAGGAGCCTTACCATCTTTTAGCTGCGCCATTGCTTCCTCCACCTCTTTCTTTGAGACCGGTTGAAGTAGATTTTGGTTATGTTCGTCCGTGATGAGCTTTGGGATGTGCCGCGTGACCTCTTGAATGGCTGCTGTTCTGCTCCTCGTTTGTGCTTTGAGCGCTTCCTGAAAGTGATCTCTGAGTTCTTTTTCCATGTCTTCATGCTTTTCTAGTTTTTCCCCCTGACTGTTATTAATGAAAGCAATGTTGTTATGCATTCTTCGTTGTATGGTAGATCGATGGAAGAATTTGGTGTTTTTTTCTCCTTCCTTAAGCCATCTTATTCTAGATTTTTGACGCCAGAGAATTTCCTCTTGCGATCTTCTAGCTTCTAATGCTATCCAAAGGGATTTCTCCTTGTTGGCTAATTCCTCTGTTCTGCCCTCTATGATGATAGTTTGCTGGAGAATGCTCATTTCCTGCTCCAATTTTTGCCTGGATTCCGTGATGTTCCCGAAGTGGTTCTTGTTCCAGGCCTTCAGCACTTGCTTGATATGTCTAAGTTTTTGTTGAAACTTGAACATTTTTTCACCTTCTGGGGGAATGAAGGACTTCCATGCTTCCTGGACCACTTCTTTGAAATTTGGATGACTGGACCAGAAGGCTTCGTATCAGAAAGGCCTGTTGCAATGTTTTCCCGGTCTGGTCCATTGCAGCATAATGGGCCAGTGATCCGAGCCCCCTTGAGGCAATATGTAAGCGTGAAAGTATCCTCCCAGGTGGATAGCATTATCTGAGAGTAGAAATCGGTCGAGCCGAGAAGCGATATTATGTACTCCTCTGCACTTATTTGTCCATGTGTAGGTGCCGTTGGAAGTTTGGATGTCAATGAGCTGGTTACTTCTGATGAATTCCTTGAATCCGTTGCTGTCTTCTTCCAGCTTCATTCGTCCTCCTTTTTTTTCCTCTAAATGAGTGATGATGTTGAAATCGCCCCCGCTTATCCAAAGGGGGAAGCGTCTGGAGGATTTCAAGTCTGTTAATGTTTCCAGAACTTCTAGTTTGTGTTGTTGATCCTGTGGGAAGTAAGTGTTGGTGAGATGCCCATGAATATTTGTTCCAATGAGATGAAACATGGCTTGAATGAAATGATGAGTAGCATGGAAGTCTTGAAGCAAAAGAATCTGTGGGTTCCATACTATGGATAGTCCACCCGACGCTCCTACTGCATCTATAGAAACGGATCGACTGCCGCTCCAGGCTTTGTTGAATATCCTTTCCAATGCAGTGGTAGTACTTTTTATTTCTTGTAGAAAGACCACAGCTGGCTTTTCTAACTGTATCATATTTTTTAACATTCTGTGTTTTGAGGAGTTGTTGAGCCCACGCATGTTCCAGGAGATGAGCTTCATGAGGAACTATGGGGGTGGGGCTTGTAAAACCTCGTTAACTTCGGGAATCTCCCTGATTCCAATAGTTGTTCTCCTAATATGATCGTTCTCTGCAAATCTGTTTTACGCCCTCTCTTCTTTGTTTCTTTTAGGATTTTTTTGTCGTCCCAAGGACTGCCTGCCTGAATTCCTAAGCATTTTTTGTGCTGAGCTTTGGTTAATACCCCTTCCAATCTGTATATTTCCCAAGGGGGAATGGAGTTATATTCTTTTTGCTTACATGCATCTTCCAGTTTGAGAATGTCCAGCCCATCCAAGCTTACATTCTCTATGTCTTCCTCCATGTTGATGGGAAAGTTCGGGTGATCCTCCATGACCCCTTCTTGCAGACTGAGAGCTAGAGCAGCGTCGAGATCCATGGCTGAGGGCTGCAAATCAGTGTCTGTTGCCGGCATTTTTGACTTCGAGGCTAGAGGAGAACTGATAAGCTCCGAGGAGGAGGGATCCATGGAATTTTTAAGGATCGGGTCGGATGTAGGTCGGGGTGGAGCGGCTTGAGAGTCTTTTTTTGGCGAAGAGTCAGAGGGGTCCTGCGGGGTAAGGACATGGAATCTATTCGAGGAGTCGGCTTTCTTGGGGCTAGGAGGAGCATAGTTCTGATTCTTGGGGCTAGAGGGAGCAACGATTTGCTTCTTGACATGTCTACGGTGATGGGGAACTTTGACAAACCCCTCAGAATCTTTGGTAACCTCATTGGCTATGGATTGGAGTTGGGCAGTCAGAGGACAGTCTCTGAACAGATGGCCATGTTCATGGCACTTGCGGCAATGGAACGATATATGTTCATAATCAAGAGGTTGAATCCATTCATAGTCATCGTGATAAAGGCTTACCGAGTCTGCTAGGGTCTTCTTTAGATGCATCTGGACACAGATCCTGACATAGGAGGTGAACCTTCGATTTTTTGTTTCCTCTGCCGCCTTGATGAAGGTACCGATGCGATTGCCGATGTCCTTCAGAGTTTCTTCTCTCCAGTACTCCGAGGGTAAGGAGTACATGCAGATCCAAACTAGAGCATGGCTGAGGTCTTCTATATCTGGATTGAACCTGGGTTTCCAATCTCGTAAGAAGAGACTAACGGAGTTGAAGAAGTAGGGGCCGCCTTCAAATACTCTTATTTTGTCCTCCAGGCAGTTGAATATGGCAGTGAAGAAGCCATTAGGACCCAGAAGCAAGGAGACTTGTGCTTTGGGCTTCCATTTGGAAGCGATCCAGCCGTGCAGGGCTTTTTCCGTTGGCCAGAAACCTAGAAATTTTCCGATGAGTGCATGGTCTTTCATGTACTGTATCTCGCCATTGATTCTATGGCTTGGAAGCTCCACTTTGATTCTTTCTGTCGCTTTAGGGATGCATGTTGCCGAAGTCGCCTTTGGTTGTGACGCCTTTGGACTATCTGTCGCTTCTTCGTCCGTGACTGCATGCTGTTCTGGGGCGTCAGCCTGTTCAGAGCTTTGTCCTTGCTCGGTGGCTGGATCATGATGAAACAGGGGATTCACGGGAGCGCCGCCATTCCTGAAACGATCGTTCGAAGGAGGGGGGGCTTGGGATCCCGCCCCTCCCAACCGGGAGGACATGACGTATTACGCAGTCAAGCTCTGTTGCTGCTGCTACTGACGGTTCTGATGGGTATGACGCACTGTGGACGGTTGATGGCGCAGGTACTCAGGTCTGAGCATTGGTTGCAGGTTGCAGAGCTCAGAGCTAGGGTCCTAGTTGTCTAAATTTTTTATGATTCAAATTCAATATTATTATTATTGTATAAGAAAGATTTTTTTCTTTTCATAACTAAATAAATAAATATATTAATTTAACTTTAATGCATTTAAGTTTTG
>APFE030548897.1:0-13300 GCA_000404065.3 Pinus taeda
AAGTCTAAAAAACATATATATTTCAAGGTAGTGAAAATTGTTTATATATATATATATAAATAAATAAATGAGATTTTGTTTAATTCAGAGTTAATTTAATAATATATGTTTTACACTATCCAATCATTATTAATATTTAAATTTCTCCATGTTTTATGATATTTTTTAGGGGTTAATATTTAAATTTCTCAGTGTTTTATGTTTTTCTTTTCTTTTATTTTTCTGGTGTTGTGTAAATGTTGTTGTTGTTTTGTTTTTTTAACTAGGTTGAGCTTTAATGTTGGATGGAAGAAATCTACACACTAGTTAGATGTTATTACTAGGATTGTGTGATGCTTGGTCGAGCTTAGATGCCTTTTGGAATAGGTTAATTCCTTAAATGTGATTCTCATCCTCAATCCCTCTCCCATAAAATTTGAATATAAGACCTAACGAAAACTAAACCTCACACAAACCAATTAATAATACACCTCATAAATAACATGATGTGAATAATAAAATGATGTGAATACCTAACAACATTTAGGCTTAAAATTGAAAAAATGATGGATGACATAGACATATAATGCAAATGCACCACAAAGATGAAACATTTGTTAATAATTTTCTTGATGTTTCATGACAAGATATTCTAGAAGGTACCACCAATAAATTAAAAAGAGACACGTGTTAAAGCTATAGAGAATATATGCCCCTCACATGTCAAATGTCTAGTGGGAAAAATTATGTTTATAGAATTACGTGACATAGGGGGAATGGCCAAAAGTTAGGGAATAATTGTTAAAAGAATACTCTTTATGTAAAGAAAAAGCAAAACATTGAAAGATCAACAACCTTGGAGTGCCATAATGACGTGAAAGTCAAGTAGATGTTGTGGGTCGCCTTTAAGTCTGGAAATTATTATTATTCATATCGATGATTAAAGCCTAACTTTAATGGGTGGGACGTTAGGAAGTGAATAAAATTAAAATATAAAGAAAATAAACTATTATTAATTACATAAAATTTAATAAAAAATATAAATATAATATTTTTGAAATAATGAAGAATTTATAAATTATATATTTAGTGTTGTAATTCAACAATTCGATTTTTAATCTATATTATCAAAAACTTTGAAGATTTAATTTTTTAAATCTAATATATAATCTGATATCATTTTAACGACACTTTAATATGTAGGTAAGAAATGACACCTGACCGATACCGACAATCAAATAAAGCATAGGTAATAATAAAAGTGAGCCCTAATTACTATAATAATGGATCTCTTTTTTAAAAAGGTGTTAGATTAAAAGTATATACCGCTTTAAAAATGGATTTTTATAGATAATTTTCTGTAATTGATTTTAATTAATATATATTTAAAGTTAAGTATATATATACAATGTGAGTTTTGAAAATGGATTGGTATGTTTGTTTTCTGATGGTTGAGTAGACATATAGTTAGGGCATTAAGTTCATTTAAAAACATTGGGATTGCATCTATTTGGGCACCTACTTTACATGACATTGCAATTTTATCCACGAAATCGAACTAACAACCTTTACATTCCAGGAGTGCCTTAACAACCTCATCCTGTCTATTATTTGTCGCTAGGAAGAATGATTATTTTAAATAATATTAAAAATATATAATAGAAATATATAAATTAAACTTGTTATTAAAATGTGTTAAAAATTGTTTAGTTTTGAGTGAATCTAATGATTTGAAACATGTGTTTTTTCTCAAGAGATTACAAGTTCAAATCCAAACAGGGTAACATATGTACACTTTTTGTAAGTTTTAGCAATCAAACCCTTACATGGAACGAGGTTCCTTACTCTATTAGCAAGAGGGGTCTCATACACCAATTTGGTGTCTAACTTGGGTATAACCTTGATTTTTTTTTTTTAAATGATACATTATATTTGCATAATCTTGCTATTACTACAAAACCACTATAATTGAAGGTATACTACTTAAGTACTCAAAATATTTGTGATTACTATCTACCTCCTTTTGGTAAGATGGTTGATCTACTTCCATTGCTTCTACTTCTTCATTAGATTAATGAACAATCTCCTCCGCTCCTTTTTTGTAAGGCAAAATTTTGTATTGCCTACAAACAAAGGTTACAACTTAGAATTGGAGCGTTTTGTCATTAGACATTCCAGACCAAATGGAAAAAATATAAGCTTTTTAGAATCGATATTGTCCAAAATCTAACCATGTTAAGTAAATCTAGAAAACTGAACAATCTCCTCCTCTTTAGGCTCCCTATCTAAATTATTAGATATATGTTAATTTGATTCTTTTGTTGATAGTCATTTGCACATATTCAAGGTTAGATTTTTCAACAAACAATGCTCTACCAAGTTCCATTAATTTCCATGCTTACTCACATAGGATATTCATGAAGTTTACATTATGTACTTGGCTTGCTTTTTATACAAACTCAAACTGGATTATAATAACACTATTTTAAGGTATTTTTATTTTTGTTATTCTATTTTTCACCATCTTAATGTTCAAAGTGTGTTACTTGTGCATTAGGTCTTGGTTAGAGAACCTGTCTTTTTAAGCTTCTTTATTGTTTCTCATGTCATATGTTGAAGTTGCTCAATTATTTTCTTATTTTTTTCCTTCTTTTAATTGTTTCCTCTTTAGGTGTGTTTTTAGATTTCTCTTAAGCATCTTTACATATTGTAATATTTCTTGCAATCTCCTGAACCAATTTTGATTTTCATTAGACATCAATATAGATCCATGTTAACAACAGATCTATCAAGCACCGAGAGGGATCAAAATCTCCTGAGTTGTAAACATTTTTTCAAATTTTGTGCTCTAAAATTATGTTACTTAACATAAACATCGAAATATTGTATTTATGGTTGGGAGTGAGAGTGAAATAATTTTATCACATCTCCTTTATGGGTTGTAATATCAACAATGAACTAGGAAAGCACACCGAGATTGAAATTATTGATGTTTTATAATATTTTTAATTTAAACAAACCAAATATGCATAATCATTTTTATTTCATTATTATAGCTGACATTGTTTTTTTATTTAGATTAAAAGGGACACTTGTCAACTCAAGGTAGCACAAAAAAAATCACACCTCTTTCACACTCTATAATGTGCCTCTTAGTGCAATTAATATCTAAATTATTTTTTTTTTCATTTTTTTGTAAATACTTCTTATATTTACAAAAAAAATATTTATATCAAAGAAAAAAACACAACAAGAAGGTATCTATAAAGGTATTGACATTATCTCCCAAAAAAAAATTAAAACAAAAATAAACTTGGAAAAGACAATTATATCCAACTCTTTGGATTTTTCAATCAATATAAAGCCTTTAGCTAACAACTACATACCTCTTCTTCCAATAATTGACAAAATGTAGAGATAGAGCTAACATCATTCTCAAAAACACATTTGCATTGAAGTTTCAAAAGAACAAATAAAGATCAACTCCTTAAGCAATGCCAAACTCCATTAAGATAAGATTGGACCAAAGATCTAGAATCACCAATAACACCACTCTCCAATGCAACCGCCTCTACAAAATGGCCACATTCTTAGAATGAGCAAACTCCCAATAGGATTTGACGAAAGAACAATAACAAAGGAGGTGCTTCACCATTTCCAACCTAAGGGAAGAAGGTCAAAACACATCCATGAGACCACTTTTCAACAACCTTGCCTTGGTCAAAAGGCCTTGATATATCACTAGCCACATAAACACCTAGATTTTTTAGCTTACCTAAACTGATCACACACTAAGTAGTCCCCTAATCCATAATTTTTCCATGTCAATACACATCAATTATGTATTAAGAATAGGGATGGACTCATGCCTTTAATGAAGAAGATAATACAACCTTCATGAATGATATTAGGTCAAGGGGCACTTAGGGCCAAACCATAATAACTACATAAAATATGAGCTTTGGAGGGTGCAAAGGGAGGCCCAGAGAGAGTCTTGCCCAAATCAATCATGGAAAGGCTAGCTCAAAGCTAGCCTTTGCCATTGCAGTAAAGGAGACATTGATACATTATGATCACAAGCTTGTGTAGTTCTCTAGATCCAGAGTGAATCCGTCAAGGTAGGTAGGTAAGTTATCTTGGGTGGGGATTGCTCATGTGTTTGCTTGGATGATTTGCAAGCTCCACTCCCAATCTCGCTGAAAGGAGCTAGGCATGCCAATATTCAATTTGAATAAATCCTCTTGTGGAATAAGACCAACAATCTCTATAATAGTATGCTAATGTATGGAAGATAGGGAAAAATCACGAGCAATGGATCACCAATTCTTCTAAGAGCAATGCGTTCCGAACCAACAAGTGTGGTTCATCATCAGAACCAGAAAAGATTAACCATCGCAAAGGCTTAAATAGAGAATAACCTAAAAACCAAAATTTCAAGTAACGACTATATTTAAACAATAATATTTAATTATGATATTAATTTTTCATAATTTAAATTAGTAAAGAAACAATAAATAACATTTAAATTTTTAATTTTTATATAAAATAATTAAATAATAGTTTTTAAAAATATTATTTTATTCGAATAAATCCAGTGCATCTAATACCCATCGTTAACGACACTTCGTTGCTTTTCCACAACCGAAAGCAAAGCCATAAAGTGAACTGAAATATCAAAAGGATGTCAAAATAGTGAAGCCCAACTCAAGAATCAACACCATAAATCTTTCAACCAAAGAATCAACCCAAGGTAAACAAAAACACCCAATTTAATCAAAGAGACATTAACTATAATTATTGAATAGATATCAAATTAGGCAATCAATTTCATCAAAGTGGCCTGGACTGTAAGTCTGAGCAACCCGATTCAATCAAATATGCATTAATTAATTGTTTAATGGAAGTGATGACAAGGTTTTTGTGGGATTTTACGGCCCTTTTTGACGAATGGGCTCTTGGAGTTCACAGTCCGACTCCACGAGAGTATCGAAAAGTCGCAATGATCCTGAGCATGGCCACAGGGTGTCGTGCAAGCCTATTAATGTTTGGTAGTTTTCTCATCCTACACATGTGTTCATAGTCATATTCCCCATTATTATTATTCTACTTCTGCTGCTCGGGGAATTTTCTGAGTATTATACCTCTTTTTGCCATACCAAGTGTCCTGCTCACCATTCCTTCTCAGTGAAGGGCTGGTGGGTGTGGCCTATATATACATATTCCTCATTTCATATCGTGTCTGCGTTCGTTGTTTTGTATTGTAATTCTGAAACTTATAATTCGTTTTGGGTTTTAAACTTCAGTCTGTGTTGGGTTCTTTCATTTCCGCGGCACAGGAGGAGGATCCCACCAATATCTGGTATGTATGTTCTTTTCATAATTCTCTCGCTGTTTCGCTTTTGACTGTGCTTGATGTCATGAAATACAGCACAACATTGAAGCTGGATGTTGTGAATTGTGCTTTTATGGCACTGTACGGTTTTTTCTTAGCTTTTCTTTGTTTTATATTAAGTTTACAAGGTCAGTAAAAATTGTCGACGGGAGTTCATTACATTTTAGTCCATATTGTGTATGTTCCCATTGTTGTTTTACCCAGTAATGATTTCTTTTTCTTCTTCTTCTTCTCATTGTGTTTGTGAAACTTTGACTGGTTTTGATAGGATGGTGTGTTGGATTCTTTCCTCCACCTTGTTTTGTAGTGTTTGTTGTGTAAGTTCGTACTAATTTTCATTGTTACCAGACCTGCTGGGCTTTATATGGACTCGCTGTGACACCTGACTTGGCCTGCTAAAACAGGTTGACTCAACTCAACCAGGGCTTTTGGATTGATATGATCGGGTTGTGTAGATATGAGAATTTGTACTAATTTTGTGTTACCAGACTCCCAGGTCGAATCAGTTAGCTTGCCATTTAAAACGGGTTGATTCAACTCGGCAAGAGGAACTGGTTCGATCCACAAACTAATTACCAGCGAGTACTGGACAGATCATTCACGGTTCAATGAATTTGACTTGTGAACCTATCAGAAAAGTAGCCCTCTTCTTTGATTTCACTGGAAAATGAGTTTCTTGGCTCATTTTCCACAATGTGATTTCCTGAGTTCTGCACAGATGATTTTTTACTAGCCGAGATTTTGCTGAGCTGAGTTGAATTCTCCCGGTCTTGATTTTCTTCTTGTTGTAGTGAAGTTCTTTCGTATTTTATGTTATTTCTTATAATTATGTTTTACATAGTGTTCATGATGTTATCTATTCCTTTGATTTGGACTCAGAGGTCTTCATTTAGTCCCCAGAAATCTAATTACTTTGACCAATATTTGCACCAGCTTTTTTTATTTCTCAAGTTCACCTATCCTTTGAATAAAAAGATATTATGCTGAACTAATATGACTCTGGAAAACTCAAGATGTGTATCTGTTTGTAGATATGTATGTGTTTATATGTATGTTTTTAATCTGAAAAACAATCTGTTTGTTTTTTTCTTTTTTTCTAATTTATATGTATTATGTGAATATGTATTTTTTTTCGTTGTGTGTAGGTTGAGGTTTGTTGAAGATTTGTGAATTTTCCATCAAAATATTAAGTTAATTGTGAGAATTGAAGAAATAATAATGAGCAAGGCAGCTGAACGCCTAATGTGGATTTGCAGATTATATATGTTTGTGATGTATTTTGTAACCATCCCTATTTTTAATTGTGTTTTGATTTACAATTTGCGGATTATTGAAGATTCATGAATTTGTTGCCATCCCGGTGTGTTCATCTTCAGGTGTTACTACAATTTGTTAAATTGATTAGGGTTCCAGTTAGTTTATGTTTTAGATGCAGTATATGGGCCCGATCCAAATTGTAGAGTGGTTTTCTTGATATCAAATTAGACTTCAGATTGCAAGAGTTGAATGTCAAATCTTTTTGGGTGCTGAGTTTTCAGGTCCTATGATTCTGACATATATTTTTTGTGAGACCAGTTTTAACTGCATAGAATTATTAAGTGGTCTTAAATTTTCATTTACTTTCAGATAAATCCTAGTCTATTATCTTACAATTGAATTCCAGAAATACCATGTGAAATTATAAAGGCAATAGAAGAAATATTTGAAATTGCCTGTTTGGTATCCAATTTTTTTGGTTTGTTTTCTTTCAGATTAATTATGGAGGCTGTACAAAGCTCTGTGGAAGCTAAGATGCCGCTATATGACTGTCTTCTGTTTGGTAAGAAATATTGTTGTTATCCTGTTTCGTCTATTTAATTTTTTTCCCTTTTCAATATTGCCTTTTTGAGCTTGAGTAGTTTACTGTCTTTAAAAACTAAAAACTAAGGCATATTTAACCTTTCATATTGTTTATACATTATCTTCAATAGCTTTAATGTTTATGTGCGTGTTTCAGATTTGGATGATACTCTGTATCCTCTAAGTACTGGACTTCAAACAATCTGTCGTGAAAATATTGAAGGTATATTGTGGAATATCGTAATTTTCAACAATTACCAGTTCTGCTTAAAAACTATACCTAGTGAATGCCTTGTACTGTATGATAATGGGGGCAAGGAAATTAATTTGTTACCCTTTGTTGCCTAAAGCCCCTTGGAGTTTATCCTTATGATTTTCTTCTTTAAATTTCTGAGCTTGCATATGCTCTTTTAACAGATTACATGGTCGAAGTTCTTAAAATTGATAAAAGCGAAGTTCCATCTATGTGCGTTGATCTTCACAAGAGTCATGGAACTACGATGGCTGGACTTAAGGTAATTCTGTGTCCCTCTTTCATCTGTGTTCTTTAATTTTGTGACCATTTCTATTCAGTGGACTTATTTTGAGTTCCTGTATATTGAATGCTGATGTTTTTAAGGGGCAGTGGCCTGGATAGTCGACTTCATGGCATTCTCATACAGTTCCTTGGATTGTATGATAATCCTAATCAATGCTGATAATGTTACAATAAATAGTAGTAATTTGTTGAAATAGGTGTTACTAAGAATAAGATTACGGACTGAGAAACAAACAGTGTCAATAGTTACATCATCCATCTAATCTTTCATTTTAATGGGTTTGAAACAGGCACTGGGCTATGAGATTGATAATGATTACTTTCATAGGTATTCTCACTTTTTATTTTCTAAACCAGTTGATATGCTTGTTCTTTGATTCAAAATTATTGCGACTTATGGTTGTTATAAAATTTTTGTATCTGTAGTATTGTGCATGGTAGATTGCCCTATGAGAACCTTAGACCTGATCCAGTGCTGAGGAGTTTGTTACTGAGTATGCCACAACGGAAAATAGTAAGTACTGTAGCTGAGTTCTTGTATGTTATCTTAATGTTTATACTCTATGTATGGGAGCTTCTACAGCTTGAGTGGACCTAATTGTTAAGAACATGTGCCTCATAAGAGGTCACATGTCCAAATCCAGAATAGGGTAGAGTATGTACACCTCTATAGACTATTGAAATCCCATGGCTCCCTTTCTCGCAAACAAGGTGGTCTGATACATCAATTTGGTGTCTGGCTTGGCCATGACCTACCTTAAAATTGCATTATTATTATTATATTATCATCATATGTTTATAAAGTGCTGTTGATTCTCTTACGCAGATATTCACCAATTCTGACAAAGTTCATGCTACAAAAACCTTAAGTAGGCTAGGATTGGAAGATTGTTTTGAAGGTGTAATATGCTTTGAAACGCTGAATCCCCCTCAACAAATTGTTGATAATAGTAATAGCTTGAAAGCTGTCGACCCAATTACAGAAACAACCGGTAATGAAGATGTCTTGGAAACCTGGTTTGAAGCACTGAATAGCTCTGAACAAATTGTTAATGATACTAATAGCTTGAAGACTGTCAACCCATGTACGCAAACTACTGGTAATGAAGAAGACTTGGAAACCGGCATTACTTCTCATGGAAAAGCTGATTATAGTGATTGCTTGGAAACCATAAATAGTGATAATTCAACAAATTTCAAGTCTCCTATTCTTTGCAAGCCTTCCTTGGAGGCAATAGAATTGGCATTGAAAATAGCAAATGCAGATCCAAAAAGGACGGTATGTTTTTTATCCATAATCATTTTTGAAATGCATGTTATAGACCTTTTGAAAAGTTGGCTTAATCTAATTTAAAATATTTCCACAGATTTTCTTTGACGACAGTGTACGTAACATAGCAGCCGGCAAAGCTGCAGGGTTGCATACTGTTATAGTAAGCCCCCATTACATTATTCATATCTAATTCACATCTGAAAAACATAAAACCAGTTTTGTTGGAATTGTAACATAGTTTTATAACCAGCACTCACTAAATGTTTTATGTTTGCAACGCAGGTTGGCAGATCTGACCGAACAGAAGGAGCAGATTTTGCTCTCGAAAGCATTCACAACATAAAGGAAGCCATACCTGAGATTTGGGAAAATGAAGAAAAATCTGAAATTGAAGTATGTTCATGCTCTGGAATTACCGTGGAAACTTAGTTGTTGCATGGAATGTATGACTTCACATTAGGATAAAATGTTTGCACTGTTAGCATATGGGAATGGCTGTACTGTGAAGACACTCATTGCAAAAAGGTCATTGGTTTAAATCGCTTTGGGTAAGCCCAAAAGAAACTATTAGCACTGTAGTTTTTCTATATTTGACAACACAACTGAACCCTACTAGCCCTGCTGTCTTTTAGGGTCCAGATTGTTTCAATAGCCTCGAACAATGTCTATGTTATAGAGTCCAGAGGGTTTCAAGAGCCTCTAACAATGTCTATGTTATACGGTAAACATTACTATAATTTCTATAATAATAACTATCTATCTGTTTCTAAAGGTTTTCCATATGTAGGCTTTGTTATTAGTTCTTTTTGAGGGATGGGCTGTGTGCATATCTGTGAGATAAGGGTTTGAATACCTGGATAACTGCTGGCACTCTTGAACTCTTGCAAATGAGGGTAAAATGGACTGAACATCAAATTTCAAGCTGCACATAATCTTTTGCTTTGAGTTTACACAGTACTTTCAACTATAAGAGTAAAAATCTCCCAACAAATATAGCAAGCAATATGCACAAACATCTCGCATTAACCTCCAATTGATATGGATTTGGGGTTTTGCCATTTGTTTTCGATGTTATGAAAAATCTCAGACTTAAGGACATTGACAATATACAACATGTATCATTGAAGTAATGAAATGTTAATTCTTGCAGAGATGAGTTCTTTCAAAATTCACTTTGCCATCAATGTTTGATGTGATTAATGCAATTTCTTGGTGAGACAAACACACAGAATGCATGCATAATAAACGTATCTTGTAAGTAATGATAGCCGTGAAGCCAGACACAATACGAAACTTTTCCTTCATAATCTCGTGCAAATCTGAAGGGTGTATTCATTTTTAAGGATCTAAAAATGAATTAAGGGATCTATATTTACTCCATTGGGCCCAACTTTGTGGATTCCCTGTATTAGTAGACGAGCATACTCGTAAACAACAAAAATGATAAGATAAAAATAAATGGATGACAATTACCCACATTACAAATACCAAATTCAAATTCAATATAGTATTATGCCTGTCCAATCCTAGGCAGGACTATATATGCCTGAGAGCTATTCCAAGTGCGATTTCTTTAGTTGAAAAAAATATCAAATTCAACATCAATGAGATGCAGATAAGTTGGTTTGTATGAGTTTAGTTCCCATTAGGTTTCAAGTAGGTAAGTTGGCCTGTGTGGCTTGTATGAAGTTTAGTCTTTATTAAAGCACAAGTTGAAATCACATGTGAAGGGTTGAGGGTAAGAGCCAAGGGATTGCCAGGATCGATTGAGTTTTGCACAATCCTAGTGACAACATCTTATGTCAACCTAGTGTGGCATAGATTACATTGATGATTCCACATGTATGCACAAGTTGTTGACAACATCTTATGTCAACATAATGTGGCATATATTACATTGATAGTGGGTGTAAGGGGCATAATTGATTGGTATGTGCCATGTGGCACAAGTTGTTGGGTAAGGAGCATACGTTATTGGTATGTGCTATGTGGCATAATTTGTTGGTCATGTAGTACAATTTTTTGGCTTGTATCTGTGCAAGAGTAAGTTTAGTTTATATGGTGCAAGTGTTTGGTCTAGTGGCACATGTTGAACACGTTTGGTTTTTATGGTGCTAGTTTTTTTAGACAAAAAAATGTTCTTGAGTGTTTGGTCTATGTGGCACATGTTAACACATATTTGGTTTTTATGGTGCTAGTTTTTTAAACAAGAAACTATACTTTTCATCACTAACATGGACTAACGTGTGTATGTGTGTGTAGTGGTATGGACGACACTTATATAGCTATGGAAAAATAATGATACGGACGATATGTTATACTGCTATCAAAATAACGGATATGTTTAAAGGATTATATAAAATAATGGTGGGCCGAGGTCAAAACCTCACTACCAAGTATGTAAAAATTATATAAAAGATGAGTACTATATTGCATGGATAAGGCATGTGACAATTGTGTATATGTAAATTTATTTAATATGAAATGTTCCATGGCCATGTAGAAGTATGGGAGGGCCATGGACCAACACAATACAAAGAGTTGGAGATTAGTATGAGGGAAGGATATGATGATTCCCTACTAAAAAATTAACTTTGGTTTGATTCCATGGCCACAACACATGGCTGGTAGTCCCACTTAATTTTGGATGGTTAGATGCTACATATTTTTGTAATAATGGTTATGTGGTTGAACTTATTAGTTAAATGTAAATTTTGTTGCTACGTATTTTATAATAATTGCACTTGGAATTGTATGTATTTTATGATTTGTGTTTATTTTGCATGTAATTGATAATGATGAATCAAAAAATATTAAATGAAAAAATTTGGTTGTATTGTATACATTGTAGATTATTTGACTCTTTTTAAGTGGAGAAAGATTCATTGTGATGATACCTAATGAATATATATATATATATATATATATATATAACCATTCCCATTCACCATATTTATTTACAAATAATGAAGTTCATTTTAGATTTTTTTTTCTTATCAATAGAAGTGATGAATGCCATTTTGTTTCCATGTGTAGTCTTCATATCTATACTAGTTTCTTCCTTTCTAGACTTTGTACAATGTTTTAAATGTGGAGGTAGAGTACTCTTAATACTCCATGACCACTCAATCTCAATGACTCAGAGGACATTAAACTTCAACAAGATTGCCTCTCTCTGGCAAATCAGGACCTTCAATCCTCGGCTGCGGGTGATTAAAGTGGGAGTAAATGAAGGGGTGGCCTCATTAAGAGGCAAGTGGCTGCCCACTTCAGACAGGTGGATGGAAGCGTCTCGAGACAGCTTCCTCCGTCCGGCACAGTTTAATGCGGCCTTAACTCCGCATGGGAAAACGGTCACGCAGAGTGTTATATCCGTCGACCTCCTCCGCCTGACGATGCACTATGAAGGGTTGGCAAAGGTTGGAATGGTTAGCGTCTGGCCTCGGTGTTCTGTAAGCAATTTGTTCAGGTCTTGGATGAGGGTGTCATGGTTGAGTGTACCAGGATTTAGACCTCGGCCCTCTGCTCAGAAGGCCTTGGTCTTTACCCTGGGTCGCTCAGGCTTCCTTGTTTGCTCGTATCAGACGGTCCTAGTCTCTGAGCGTAACATCCGGCTTCAAAGTATTCGGGTTCTAAGCACTCCGCCCAGCGCAGATCTAGTTCTTCCTCATCTGCAGATTCGGGTGGTAAGTTCCGGTCCTTTCCATTGTGTTATTTCTACTGTCATCCACTTACCTTGTCAGCTTCTGTGTGGAGAAGGGCACATTCGGGTTCCGGGTAGATTGGTGTGCGGTTTGGTTTCAGGATGCCGCGTGAGCGAATGCAACTCATTAGTCGACGGGGTGGCTCAAGGGGTGGCGCTAGAGGTCGTGCTTCTTCTCCACGATCCTCAGCCTCACTCGTCTCCCCCTCTGAGGAAATCAACTCACCAGGAGCTCGGCGGGGACGAGGCAGAGCGAGAGGGCGGGGAAGGACAGCGATGTGCTCGCTCGGTTCTCACCCTTCCACTCAATTCTGGTTTCCTTGCCTCTTGGATAATGCCACATATTATGTCACAGTCAGGATCGAGAAATGTGAGCACGCAACCATGCCAGAAGTCCCAACGGAGCCACGACCACCCTCGCCTGTTCAAAGCTCTCGACGGCAGCCTGCGGAGGCTTGGGGTGCGGTGGCGAGAGGAGTGACGGGAACACGTGAGCCTGCAAGGAATGATCCTCCCTACACAGATTCAAGTGCCTCTGATCCATACGCCTGTCCTGTGGTGGAGGAACAACCATCC